>JACEEZ010002592.1:80000-82500 GCA_016584305.1 Chionoecetes opilio | reverse complement strand
AGTAAGACAGTGTTCACCAGCATTACTTTTGTCCATAATTATCCCTTGTAGGTGAGTAAGACAGTGTTCACCAGCATACTTTTTGTCCATAATTATCCCTTGTAGGTGAGTAAGACAGTGTTCACCAGCATTACTTTTGTCCATAATTATCCCTTGTAGGTGAGTAAGACAGTGTTCACCAGCATTACTTTTGTCCATAATTATCCCTTGTAGGTGAGTAAGACAGTGTTCACCAGCATTACTTTTGTCCATAATTATCCCTTGTAGGTGAGTAAGACAGTGTTCACCCAGCCTTACTTTTGTCCATAATTATCCCTGTAGGTGAGTAAGACAGTGTTCACCAGCATTACTTTTGTCATAATTATCCCTTGTAGGTGAGTAAGACAGTGTTCACCAGCATTACTTTTGTCCATAATTATCCCTTGTAGGTGAGTAAGACAGTGTTCACCAGCATTACTTTTGTCCATAATTATCCCTTGTAGGTGAGTAAGACAGTGTTCACCAGCCTTACTTTTGTCCATAATTATCCCCTGTAGGTGAGTAAGACAGTGTTCACCAGCCTTACTTTTGTCCATAATTATCCCTGTAGGTGAGTAAGACAGTGTTCACCAGCTTACTTTTGTCCATAATTATCCCTTGTAGGTGAGTAAGACAGTGTTCACCAGCATTACTTTTGTCCATAATTATCCCTTGTAGGTGAGTAAGACAGTGTTCACCAGCATTACTTTTGTCCATAATTATCCCTTGTAGGTGAGTAAGACAGTGTTCACCAGCCTTACTTTTGTCCATAATTATCCCCTGTAGGTGATAAGACAGTGTTCACCAGCCATTACTTTTGTCCATAATTATCCCTGTAGGTGAGTAAGACAGTGTTTCACCAGCATTACTTTTGAGCCTATCCATCTGCACCCTGCTATACTAATTACAATAATGTTCCCTATGTATCAGTAATGCATGAGTTTTATCATCATTCCTCCTTCCCTAATTCTAAGCATTGATGGAATCGTTAGCATGTTCCTAATAATGCCATTGATGTGAATCTTAGCATGCTTTTAATACCTGCATTGATGTGATTCCTAGCATGCTTATGAGCATTTGATTTTGTATTTCTAAATGCTTAATATGCATGATTTATTGCTTAGCATGCTTAAATAATGCATTGATGTGAATCTTAGCATGCTAATAATGCATTGATGTGATTCTTAGTATGCTTAATAATGCATTGATGTGATTCTTACTATGCTTAATAATGCATGATGTGATTCTTAGTAGCTTAATAGTGCATTGATGTGATCTTAGTATGCTTAATAATGCATTGATGTGATCTTAGCATGCTTAATAATGCATGATGTGAATCTTAGTATGCTAATAATGCATTGATGTGAACTTAGTATGCTTAATAATGCATGATGTGTTTCTTAATATGTTTAATAAGCTTTGTGTGTTTTCTTAAAGCAAAATGCATTGATGTGTTTTCTTAGCAGTTTAATAATGCTTTATGTGATTCTTGCATGCTTAAAATGCATGTTGAATTTTTAGTTCTTAATAATGCTTTGATGTGATTTTTAAATAGCTTAATATGCTTTGATGTATTTTAGTATGCTTAATAGGCTTGATGGATTCTTAGTAGCTTAATAGTGCATTGATGTGATTTTTTGTATGCTTAAAAAATGCTGATTGAATCTTAGTTGCTTAATAGTGCATTGTTTGGATTTTTAGTAGTTAAAATGCATTGATTAAATCTTGATGTTTTAATAGGCTTTTGATGTGATTCTAGTATGTTTAATAATGCATTGATTGTTTTCTAGCATGTTAAAATGCTTTTGAGTGATTTGCATGCTAAAATGCATGATGGTTTCTTGTATGCTTAATAAGCTTGATGTGATTCTTAGCATGCTTAATAATGCATTGATGTGTTTCTTAGATGTTTAAATAATGCTTTGATGTGTTTCTAGTAGCTTAATAAGCTTTGGTGTGATTTTTAGCATGTTAAAAATGCATGATGTGATTTTTAGTATGCGCTGCGCCTCCTCACCAAAATTAGTCATTTTTGGGCCCCAAGCAAGAGTTAGAGTTTGAAACTTGATGATTTTTTTGGGCGAGGGAGCCCGGGGGCAACATCAGAGCCAGATTTTTTTAGAGGGGGCCTTTACAATAGGCACAAGCCGGCTAAATATATTCCGTTTTCCTTTGCTAAATTGGTTTCTGTGAAACTTCAAATCAAATTTAGGTAATTTTTTGTTCGCGTGAGTTTTTGATTTTGCGAACAGATTGAATGCAAAATTTGGAGGTGGACTTTTTTATGTTCTTTAGCCTAGATGTATGTGTATTTTAGATTTTGGAGGAGGGGTGGAATTTCTTAAAAATTGGAGTTTTTGTCAAATATATCCAAATTATTATTATTATTATTATTACTGTTATCAATACATCCGAGAAGAAATGGACGGTGCAGATAACATAAACTGAAGCCTACAATGTGGATAGCTGATCAATGCAAGGC
>JACEEZ010002592.1:15000-77500 GCA_016584305.1 Chionoecetes opilio | reverse complement strand
CTAATCTATATATATATAATATATAATAATATCTATATATATTATAAAATATATATTATATATATATATTATTAATATTTTGTTTAAATCTTTAAAAGCGTATCACTTTTAGAATCTGATATTGGAGAAGAAAAAAATGTAAAAAATTATTTAGCAATTTTAATAGAGATCATTTAGTATATTTATAATACGTATTTATAATGTTTTATTTATGCATATATTTTTTTCTTTAATTTATTTTTTTGAATGAGCTGTTTTGGGTTTTGCGTAATCCCATATGTTATGGAGAAAGCTTTACATAAAAAAAAAAAAAATACATAAGGCCTTTTCCCAAACGTGTGGGGTTGCACAAAACACACCACAGTTTGCTCAGATAACTACTTCATACAACTTGCATTTTACACATCCTAAATAAAGAACAAAATTTCATGCAATTGATACATTTTGTAGATGCTGTAAATTCTACATTCTATTCGATTGTATGAGCAATTGTTATGATCATTCATGAGCTTCTTTAAGCATATTTTACATTCAAATGCCAGGCAGAATCCTGACGACAGGTGAAACACATACATAGCTTGGTGACTGAAGGCGATGGGAGCCAGGGATGGCGGGGCCGAGATGACCTTCTGGGTGCCCGTGTACACCACGTCAACACCCCATTGGTCCATGAAGAAGGGCACCCCACCCAGGGAGGCCACGGCATCAACAGCAAGCAGGGCTCCATACCTTCTCAAAGATTCATCACAATGTAGCTCACCATTACTATTTGCATTAACAAAAATATTAAAAGTCTATGGAGAAAATGGATATCGGCAAATGGTGACACTGATGCATATACTCATTAAAATCACATACTAATAATTTTAAGGAAACTATGTCTTATTTTGTACTCTTATTCCTGTATCTTAATTATGGAACCAATGTGTCTGAGGTAGAACTATAGTTGTTGTCATCTTTACCGCAGCCTTTTTTTTATCATGGAAACAAATTGTGCAATTTTCTCATTTCCTATAAGATTGATGTTATAATTTGTTTCCATGATAAAAAAAGGCTGCGATAAAGATGACAACAATTATAAGACTACCTCATTGTTTTGTTTCCATAATTATCCCTTGTAGGTGAGTAAGACAGTGTTCACCAGCATTACTTTTGTCCATAATTATCCCCTGTAGGTGAGTAAGACAGTGTTCACCAGCATTACTTTTGTCCATAATTATCCCCTGTAGGTGAGTAAGACAGTGTTCACCAGCATTACTTTTGTCCATAATTATCCCCTGTAGGTGAGTAAGACAGTGTTCACCAGCATTACTTTTGTCCATAATTATCCCTTGTAGGTGAGTAAGACAGTGTTCACCAGCATTACTTTTGTCCATAATTATCCCTTGTAGGTGAGTAAGACAAGTGTTCACCAGCATTACTTTTGTCCATAATTATCCCTTGTAGGTGAGTAAGACAGTGTTCACCAGCATTACTTTTGGAGCCTATCCTCCTTGCACTCCTTTGCTATACTAATTACAATAATGTTCATATGTATCTCAGTATGCATGAGTTTTTATCATCTTCCTCCTCACCTAATCTAAGCATTGATGTGAATCGTAGTATGCTTAATAATGCATTGATGTGATTCTTAGCATGCTTAATAAAGCATTGATGTGATTCTTAGCATGCTTAATAATGCATTGATGTGAATCTTAGTATGCTTAATAATGCATTGATGTGATTCTTAGCATGCTTAATAATGCATTGATGTGATTCTTAGCATGCTTAATAAAGCATTGATGTGATTCTTAGCATGCTTAATAATGCATTGATGTGATTCTTAGCATGCTTAATAATGCATTGATGTGAATCTTAGTATGCTTAATAATGCATTGATGTGAATCTTAGTATGCTTAATAATGCATTGATGTGATTCTTAGCATGCTTAATAATGCATTGATGTGAATCTTAGCATGCTTAATAATGCATTGATGTGATTCTTAGCATGCTTAATGGTGCATTGATGTGAATCTTAGCATGCTTAATAATGCATTGATGTGAATCTTAGCATGCTTAATAATGCATTGATGTGATTCTTAGCATGCTTAATAATGCATTGATGTGATTCTTAGCATGCTTAATAATGCATTGATGTGAATCTTAGCATGCTTAATAATGCATTGATGTGATTCTTAGCATGCTTAATAATGCATTGATGTGATTCTTAGCATGCTTAATAATGCATTGATGTGAATCTTAGCATGCTTAATAATGCATTGATGTGATTCTTAGCATGCTTAATAATGCATTGATGTGATTCTTAGCATGCTTAATGGTGCATTGATGTGATTCTTAGCATGCTTAATGGTGCATTGATGTGATTCTTAGCATGCTTAATAATGCATTGATGTGAATCTTAGCATGCTTAATAATGCATTGATGTGATTCTTAGCATGCTTAATAATGCATTGATGTGATTCTTAGCATGCTTAATGGTGCATTGATGTGATTCTTAGCATACTTAATAATGCATTGATGTGATTCTTAGCATGCTTAATAATGCATTGATGTGAATCTTAGTATGCTTAATAATGCATTGATGTGAATCTTAGCATGCTTAATAATGCATTGATGTGATTCTTAGCATGCTTAATAATGCATTGATGTGATTCTTAGTATGCTGCTGCTCCTCCTTCTCACCTAATCTAGTCATTGTTGGCCCAAGCAAGAGTTAGAGAATTTGAGAATCTATGATGATACTTTTGGGCTGACGGAGCCCAGGGCAACATCAGAGCCAGACTTTTTTGAGAGGGCCTTTACATATAGTGCACAATGCCGGCTAAATATATTGCCGCTTCTGTTGCATAAATTGGATCCTGTGGAAACCTTCAAATCTGAATTGAGGTAATTTTTGTTTGCGTGAGCCATTGATTTTAGCGATCACAGATTGAATGCAGAATATGGAGTGTGACTTTCTTATGTTCTTTTAGCCTAGAGTGTATGTGATATTTTAGATGTTGGAGGAGGGGCTGTGAATTTCTTAAAAGATTGGGAGCTCCTTTGTCAAATATATCCAAATTATTATTATTATTATTACTGTTATCAATACATCCGAGAAGAAATGGACGGTGCAGATAACATAAACTGAAGCCTACAATGTGGATAGCTGATCAATGCAAGGCAGACTATGCTGATTCTAGATGACTTTGTATCCAGAACCTGCACTATCCTATAAGCATATTAGGTATTACTACATCAACAACCGAGTCATCCATAGCAGGACATGGAATTGCATGGAGACCTGAATTTAGGCATAAGCATGTAAACAAAAGTTATGAGAATAAGTGGCTCACTTCTGACACAAGGCGCCCACCCCATAGATGGGCTGCAGGGCTCCGGTGGAAGACTCTGCTTGCACTAGGAAGAGGACAGCTGGTTTGTGCTCTTTGAGGGCTGCCTCCAACTCATCCAGGTGGAAGACATCCCCTGCAGGTTTCTTTACTGTCCGAACATCAGCCTCTGGGGTAAAATTATGCTGTGTACTTTGGGAGCAAAGGTACGGTAACAAATTCATGAACATCTTTATCATACTAGTTTATGTGAGCAAAAGGCTACTTTCATCATTCATCTGTTCTGGTGTACTAGTTTGCTGGTGTGATATTCAACTTCAACATCAGAGCATAATTATTCTCTACTTTCTTGAGCAAACTCATAAGAATTGCACATAAAAATCTTTGAATCTCCTGTAGCCTAAGCTTTATTAAAACGACAAAGGTACTCAAGCATTAGAGCTTTGATGGGTTGGTGTGAGATCATTAACTTCATGATGGGTCAACGATACAAGAGGCAATGCAAGGTAAGAGAAATCTTACTGGTATGGAAAGAAAGCTGGCATGGCATACAGTAAACCCTTCATGCTTGCGGGTTTCAGGCTCGCGGGTTTTCAACCCTTTTTTTTTTTTTTTTTTTTTTCCCCTTCTCCCAATTGCTTGCTCTCTACAGGGGCCTTATCCGCCCATGTATGGAGTATGTCTCACATGTTTGGGGAGGATCCACTCATACAGCTCTCCTAAACAGGGTTGAGTCAAAAGCTTTTCGTCTCATCAACTCCTCTCCTCTGACTGACTGTCTTCAATCTTTAAATCACCACCGCAATGTTGCTTCTCTTGCTCTTCTCTACCGTTATTTTCATGCTCACTGCTCTTCTGAACTTGCTAACTGCATGCCTCCCCCCATCCCGCGGCCTCGCTGCACAAGACTTTCTACTCATTCTCATCCCTATTCTGTCCATCTTCCTAATGCAAGAGTTAATCAGTATCTTTACTCTTTCATCCCTTTCACTGGTAAACTCTGGAACTCTCTTCCTGTTTTTATTTTTCCACTTTCCTATGACTTAAATCTTTTCAAAAGAAGAGTAACAAGACACCTCCCGAACTAAATTGGCTCACCCCTCTGTTTTTATTTTATTCTCTTACTGTCTTCTTTATAGGGACTGGCAACTAAGCGGGCTTTGTGTTACCCATTTTTTTTGTGCCCTTGGCCAGTTCCTTGTGATGTAAAAAAAAAAAAAAAAAAAGGGGGAAATGAATGACTAATGTCATGCTCGCGGATTTACGATACTCGCAGGTGTCTCTGTTCCCTAACCCCTGCGAGCATGAAGGGTTTATTGTACATAAAGGTATTAACATTATTATTTTCTTTTTTTGTACATCACTAGGAACTGGTCGAGGGCAAAACGAGTAGTAACAAAATGCCCACTAGATGCCAGTCCCTATAAAGAAGACAGTAAGAGAATATAGAAAGGGGGGTGGGTCAATTTAGTTTGGGAGGTGTCTTGACACCAGCAAAGTAAAGATGGGGGCATACGCTATGCTGCGCGTGGCCTCGGTGCTCATCTTCGTCACATTAGCCTTTGAGCCTGTGATGAGAAGTTGAGAACCCGTTACCCCGGGACACAGGGCTAGTGTGACATCCGGGTTACCACAGTTACCTTCCCCAGGTTTCCCCAGGTACCCATTCTTCAACCCCAAAAGGGGGGAAGAACAGCTGGTTTGGCTGGCCGCCGACTTGCCCTGGCCCGGATTCAAACTAGGGCCCGCAGATTCGTAGCCAGGCTTGCTAGCCACTACACCACGGTCTTGACATTCCTCTCTTGAAAAAAATTAAGTCGTAGGAAGGTGGAAAATTAGAATCAGGAAGAGAATTCCAGAGTTTACCAGTAACAGGGATGAAAGCGTGAAGATACGGGTTAAATTTTGCATTAGGAAGATGGACAGAATAGCGATGAGAATGAGTAGAAAGCCTTGTGCAGCGAGGCTGCGAGAGGGGGAAGACATGCAGTTAGAAAGTTCAGAAGAGCAGTGAGCATGAAAATAGCGGTAGAAGATAGCAAGAGAAGCAACATTGCGGAGGTGATTTAAAGATTGAAGACAAGTCAAGACAGTCAGTCAGAGAAGGGGAGTTGATGAGACGAAAAGCTTTTGACTCAACCCTGTTTAGGGGAGCTGTATGAGTGGATCCCCCCAAAAATGTGAGACATACTCCGTACATGGGCGGATAAGACCCCTGTACAGAGCAAGCAACTGGGAGGAAGAAAAAATGGATGCAGATGCCACAGGACACCTAACTTCTTAGAAGCTGTTTTAGCAAGAGATGAGATGTGAGATTTCTAGTTCAGATTTTTAGTAAAGAACAGTCCAAGAATGTTCATTGTAGAAGAAGGAAATAGTTGAGTGTCATTGAAGAAGAGGGGATAGTTATCTGGAAGGTTTTGTCGAGTAGATAGGTGAAGAAATTAGGTTTTTGAGGCATTGAACAAAACATGGTTTGCTTTGCCCTAATCAGAAATCAGAGAAAGATCAGAAGTTAGGTGCTCGGTGGCATCTCTCCGTGAATCACTTCGTTTCTGTTGAGTTGGACGTCTAATAAACGACGTTCAAATATGCAGGGTAAAATCATCAGCGAAGGAGTGGATAGGCCTTTGAGTTAGACTTAGAAGATCATTAATTAATACTATGAAGAGAGTGGGTGATAGGACAGAACCCTGAGGAACACCACTATTGATAGACTTAGGAGAAGAACAATGTCCGTCTACAGTACATTGAGATAGTCATACATAGAGAATTCGCCTACACCATTACTGCATCTCCCAACACTCAATTTTGCAAAGTTTATGATACTGAAGTACAAATATAAAACATGCAATAACTTACAAATATAACTTACCAGCACAACTGCACCATGAAAGAAATAGAGGAAGATAAAGGTAGTATCAAACTGGGTGTAACAAATCAATACAGCTTCTCTGAGTCAGGCAGTGTCAGGTCTGTGACACTGCCTCACAACTATACCTTGCACATGTCACCCACGGAATGTATCAACAGTTGAAAAAATTAGCACTATCAAAAACACAGATTTGAAGTATTACTAACAAGATTACAGCATGAGGTGAATTACTGTACAATATTATTATCTTTAATTCTATAATTGGAGAATAAGCCCTCAGCCTTGAGGCATTAAGGCAGTATGTGCCTTACCATGTCTGCAAGCCATTTCAGCAGCACGCTCGCCCCAGATTCCGTTTTGAGCAATCAGGATGACGTCATTGGGCTCCAGCAGGTTACACATGGTGGCCTCCATCCCTGCATGGCCTGTGCCACTCACACAGCACACCACCTCACTCTTGGTCTGGAACAAGTAGCGCAGCCCTTCCTTCACTTCATCCATTATCTGCAAAGACAAGAAATAAAGCTATGGTCACACTTGCATGTACGATCATAGGATCCCACGATTTGTGCTGATTTTTGTGGGCTACGACCAGTCTCCTATTTTGTTTACCATCTGCCAATGTGGTTACATACATGTGACTGCTGTGAGACTGGTTATAACTGGTTGTACAAGTGGTGGTGCGATCACATAGATAAATCGCAGAACCAATCACGGCCGACTACAACTGATCACGCGACTGATAACTACTAATCGTAGCTAGTTGCACCACCACTGGGGGGTTGCACAACTGATCGTGCGACCACTTGTTGCGACCACACGACTGAGCGCACAACCGCAAACTGCCACAATCATGCAAGACCACCCGCAGTCTTGCATGACTTGCGTGACTGTCATAAACCATGTAAGATTTGTGTGACTGACGTGCCAGGTATCTAAACATGATGGGAGACCCACCACCACCACTGACGTGCCAGGTATCTAAACATGATGGGAGACCACCACCACCACTGACGTGCCAGGTATCTAAACATGATGGGAGACCACCACCACCACCACTGACGTGCCAGGTATCTAAACATGATGGGAGACCACCACCACCACCACTGACGTGCCAGGTATCTAAACATGATGGGAGACCCACCACCACCACCACTGACGTGCCAGGTATCTAAACATGATGGGAGACCCACCACCACCACTGACGTGCCAGGTATCTAAACATGATGGGAGACCACCACCACCACCACTGACGTGCCAGGTATCTAAAACATGATGGGAGACCCCGCCACCACCACTGACGTGCCAGGTATCTAAACATGATGGGAGACCCCGCCACCACCACTGACGTGCCAGGTATCTAAACATGATGGGAGACCCACCACCACCACCACTGACGTGCCAGGTATCTAAACATGATGGGAGACCACCACCACCACCACTGACGTGCCAGGTATCTAAACATGATGGGAGACCCACCACCACCACCACTGACGTGCCAGGTATCTAAACATGATGGGAGACCACCACCACCACCACTGACGTGCCAGGTATCTAAACATGATGGGAGACCCACCACCACCACCACTGACGTGCCAGGTATCTAAACATGATGGGAGACCACCACCACCACCACTGACGTGCCAGGTATCTAAACATGATGGGAGACCCCACCACCACCACACTGACGTGCCAGGTATCTAAACATGATGGGAGACCCACCACCACCACTGACGTGCCAGGTATCTAAACATGATGGGAGACCCACCACCACCACTGACGTGCCAGGTATCTAAACATGATGGGAGACCACCACCACCACCACCACTGACGTGCCAGGTATCTAAACATGATGGGAGACCCCGCCACCACCACTGACGTGCCAGGTATCTAAACATGATGGGAGACCCCGCCACCACCACTGACGTGCCAGGTATCTAAACATGATGGGAGACCCCGCCACCACCATAACTGATTGTGAAAGTGAGACTGCCCTTCACCACTAAGGGCCCATTTCACAGTCGTTCCTTTTCGTTGGGATCCTTACCAATGAGCAGCCATTTCCACCACCACCAACAAATCCGATTTCACAGTCGTCCTTCGCGCCTGTTTGTTTGTATCGATACCATAGATTGGAACCTGTGGTAACGCCGAGTTGGGCAGCCTAGTGCCTCCCCAACGAAGCTTACTAATGCAATGTTTAATCAAATATCACAAATTCTTTCTTCCATTTGGTTATATGTTCTTCTGAATAAGATAAAAAAAATTATCAGACAATGCATCAACATGCTAGAGGGTTTTAATGAAAGAAGGGGAAAAGCTTAGAAGAACTTGGATGCCGCGGTGAATGCACGTCACCAGCTGTCAAGCAGACGACTTAATTTTTCCCCGGTCTGCCTTGATTAATTATTTTATCTGTCACGTTGTATTCTTCAAAACTCCAGTAATATTGTAAGTATATATACGTATGCGTAAGATATACAAAAGTTGTTATTATGAATATAACTAATAATTATATATATAAATATAAATTATATATAAAACCAAATATATATTATAAACGAAAGTAGAATATAAAAAATAAAAGTTGCTATTATTTATATGTTTATAAATAGTAATTATTTACTGACTTTGGATGGAATGTTTACATTTTCCGCCACTCAGACATACCACCAGTACCGAATCTGCCGTCTGTGTTTCGTTGGGATACCAGGTTGGGGAGCTTCTGGTTCACGAAAACAACGACTGTGAAATCGGATCTCTTTGTTAGTAAGGACAGTTACCAGGTTGGTAAGGCTTTTGGTTAGGGAGCTTACCAAAGGACTGTGAAATCGGCCCCAAGACTAGTTGCACAATTTTTCTGAGATTGCATAAGGTTTGCCAGTGCAACCAGTCGTACATAAGTCGCAAGGCGTGACTGAGGTCTTTGGAACCAGAGGAGAACTGCATTCCTCATCAAGTACTGGAAAATCATCTGCATGTTTCTCTTCCATATTATGTTATTTGTTCAAAGTCAACAGAAACCGTTTGGGTAAACATGGGATTCTGAGAAGCCACACTGTGAGCAGCTGCATCAACAAATATCATACACTCAACACTGTGAGCAGCTGCATCAACAAATATCATACACTCAACACTGTGAACAGCTGCATCAACAAATATCATACACTCAACACTGTGAACAGCTGCATCAACAAATATCATACACTCAACACTGTGAACAGCTGCATCAACAAATATCATACACTCAACACTGTGAACAGCTGCATCAACAAATATCATACCCCTCAACACTGTGAACAGCTGCATCAACAAATATCATACACTCAACACTGTGAGCAGCTGCATCAACAAATATCATACACTAAACACTGTGAACAGCTGCATCAACAAATATCATACACTCAACACTGTGAACAGCTGCATCAACAAATATCATACACTCAACACTGTGAACAGCTGCATCAACAAATTTCATACACTCAACACTGTGAACAGCTGCATCAACAAATATCATACACTCAACACTGTGAACAGCTGCATCAACAAATATCATACACTCAACACTGTGAACAGCTGCATCAACAAATATCATACACTCAACACTGGAACGCTGCATCAACAAATCATACCTCAACACTGTGAACAGCTGCATCAACAAATATCATACACTCAACACTGTGAACAGCTGCATCAACAAATATCATACACTCAACACAATGCAGCGCATCTATACACAGACCTGTACCTCACATGACCTTACATGACATCTATACACAGACCTGTACCTCACATGACCTTACATGACATCTACACACAGACCTGTACCTCACATGACCTTACATGACATCTATACACAGACCTGTACCTCACATGACCTTACATGACATCTATACACAGACCTGTACTTCACATGACCTTACATGACATCTACACACAGACCTGTACCTCACATGCCCCTTACATGACATCTAACACAGACCTGTACCTCACATGACCTTACATGACATCTACACACAGACCTGTACATCACATGACCTTACATGACATCTACACACAGACCTGTACCTCACATGACCTTACATGACATCTACACACAGACCTGTACCTCACATGACCTACATGACATCTACACACAGACCTGTACATCACATGACCTTACATGACATCTACACACAGACCTGTACCTCACATGACCTTACATGACTTTTTTTTTTTTTTTTTTTTTTTTTTTTTTTTTTTTTTTTTTTCATCACAAGAAACTGGCCAAGGGCACAACAAAAATGGGTAACACAAAGCCCGCTTAGTTGCCAGTCCCTATAAAGAAGACAGTAAGAGAATAAAATAAAACAGAGGGGTAGGCCAATTTAGTTCGGAGGTGTCTTGTTACTCTTCTTTTGAAAAGATTTAAGTCATAGGAAAGTGGAAAAATAAAAACAGGAAGAGAGTTCCAGAGTTTACCAGTGAAAGGGATGAAAGAGTAAAGATACTGATTAACTCTTGCATTAGGAAGATGGACAGACATAGGGATGAGAATGAGTAGAAAGTCTTGTGCCAGCGAGGCCGCGGGAGGGGGGGAGGCATGCAGTTAGCAAGTTCAGAAGAGCAGTGAGCATGAAAATAACGGTAGAAGAGAGCAAGAAAAGCAACATTGCGGCGGTGATTTAAAGATTGAAGACAGGTCAGTCGGAGGAGAGGAGTTGATGAGACGAAAAGCTTTTGACTCAACCCTTGTTTAGGAGAGCTGTATGAGTGGATCCTCCCAAACATGTGAGACATACTCCATACATGGGCGGATAAGGCCCTGTAGAGAGCAAGAAATTTGGGGAAGGAGAAAAAAAAGGACGCAGATGCCACAGCACACCTAACTCTCTTAGAAGCTGTTTTAGCAAGAGATGAGATGTGAGATTTCCAGTTCAGATTTTTAGTAAAGGATAGTCCTAGAATGTTCATTGTAGAAGGAGACAGTTGAGTGTCATTGAAGAAGAGGGGAATAGTTATCTGGTAGGTTTTGTCGAGTAGATAGGTGAAGAAATTGGGTTTTTGAGGCATTGAACAAAACAAGGTTTGCTTTGCCCCAATCAGAAATTATAGAAAGATCAGAATTTAGGCGCTCGGTGGCATCTCTCCGTGAATCACTTAGTTCCTGTTGAGTTGGACGTCTAATAAATGACGTTGAAAAATGCAGGGTAGAATCATCAGCGTAGGAGTGGATAGGGCTTTGAGTTAGACTTAGAAGATCATTAATAAATAATAGAAAGAGAGTGGGTGATAGGACAGAACCCTAGGGAACACCACTATTGATAGATTTAGGAGAAGAACAATGTCCGTCTACAGTAGCTGCAATAGAACGGTTTGAAAGGAAACTTAAAATGAAGGTACAGAGAGAAGGATAGAAACCGAATGAGGGTAGTTTGGAAATTAAAGATTTGTGCCACACTTAATCAAAAGCTTTTGATATGTCAGGGGCAACAACAAAAGTTTCAACGAAACCCCTAAAGGAGGATGACCAAGACTCAGTTTGGAAAACTAGTAGATCGCCAGTAGATTGCCCTTTTACGGAAACCGTTACTGACGATCAGATAGAAGATTGTGAGCAGATAGATGCTTAAGAATCTTCTTATTAAGTATAGATTCAAAAACTTTAGAAAGGCAGGAAGTCAAAGCTATAGGACGGTAGTTTAAAGGATTAGAACGGTCACCCTTCTTAGGAACAGGTTGGATGTGAGCAAACTTCCAGCAAGAAGGAAAGGTGGAAGTAGATAGACAAAGACGGAAAAGTTTGACCAGGCAAGGTGCAAGCACAGAAGCACAGTTTTTGAGAACAATAGGAGGGACTCCGTCAGGACCGTAAGCCTTCCGAGGATCTAGGCCAGCAAGGGCAAAGAAAAACATCATTCCGAAGGATCTTAATGACAGGCATAATATAGTCAGAGGGTGGAGGAGAAAGGAGGAACAAGCCCTTCATCAGCCAGAGTGGAATTTTTAGCAAATGTTTGAGCGAAGAGTTCAGCTTTAGAAGTAGATGAGACAGCTGTGGAGCCATCTGGGTGAAGCATAGGAGGGAAAGATGAAGAAGAAAAAAAATTGTTAAGAGATGTTATTAGCTAGATGCCAGAAGTCACGAGAGGAGTTCGATTCAGAAAGATTTTGACATTTTCTATGAATGAAGGAGTTTTTTGGTATGTTGAAGTTAAGATTTGGCATGATTACAGGCAGAAATATAAAGGGCATGAGTTTCAGGAGATGGATGCTTACGGTACCGTTTGTGAGCCACCTCTCTATCTCGGACAGCATGAGAACAGGCAGAGTTAAACCAAGGTGACGGGCTTTAGGATTAGAGAAAGTAAGTGGAATGTACGCCTCCATGCCAGAGACTATGACCTCAGTTATGCGCTCTGCACAAAGAGATGGGTCTTTGACATGGAAGCAGTAATCATTCCATGGAAAATCAGAGTAGTACTGCCTTAGGTCTTCCCACTTAGCTGAGTTGAAGTGCCAGAAGCACCTCCGCTTAGGTGGGTCCCGAAGCGGCACCGGAGCGATAGGACAGGTTACAGAAATAAGACTGTGATCGGAGGAACCCAACGGAGAGAATAGTTTCACAGAGTAAGCAGAAGGGTTAGTAGTTAGGAAAAGATTAAGAATGTTGGGCGTGCCTCCAAGGCGGTCAGGAATACGGGTAGGGTGGCTGCACCAGCTGCTCTAGGTCTTGGAGGATAGAAAAGTTGTAGGCTTGTTCACCAGGTTGGACAGTGAAAGAAGATGATAGCCAAAGCTGGTGGTGAACATTGAAGTCCCCAAGAATGGAAATTTCTGCTAAAGGAAAATGAGATGAGATGTGCTCCACTTTTGATGTTAAGCAGTCGAAGAATTTTACATAGTCAGAGGAGTTAGGTGAGAGATATACAGCACAGATAAATTTAGTAAGAGAGTGACATTGAAGTCGAAGCCAGATGGTAGAAAATTCGGAAGATTCAAGGGCGTGGGCACGAGAGCAAGTGATGTCATTGCGCACATATACGCTACAGCCAGCTTTGGATTTTAAAATGAGAATAGAGACAGTAAGAGGAGACAGAAAAAGGTCTGCTGTCAGTGCTCAGCCAACTGAGTTTCGGTGAGGAAAAGAAGATGAGGTTTAGAGGAGGAGAGAAGATGTTCGTCTTGAGAGAAAGTTAGATCTAAGGCCGCGAATGTTGCAAAAGTTTAAGGAGAGAAGGCTAGAAGAAGTATCAAGACACCTCGGGTCGACATCTTTGAGACGGTCCGGACTTGGGGATGATATTATGGTCCCCTCCCCAGTAAGGGACTCCGAGGCTGGGTGAATGGTCGCCATAATGAAATTTTGAGTGAAGATAGTGTAGGGATGTAAGTGCATGTAGTGTAATGTGAGTAGTAAGAGGAATTGTCTTTAGAGTGCAGGCTGCAGCTACTCTCTTGTGTATCTGAGACACTAAGGGATATGGAAAGAGAGGACACGGGAGATTTCAATGATAAGTCTGCAGCACCCCCTCAACTCCCATAAGTACCTCCCCGGGAGTATTTCACCATGGCGGCAGGTGTCTGACTGCCTACTCCCTCCTATCTACACACCTCCTATCTCCCTCCTATCTACATACAGACCTGTACCTCACATGACCTTACATGACATCTACACACAGACCTGTACCTCACGTGACCTAACATGACATCTACACACAGACCTGTACCTCACATGACCTTACATGACATCTACACACAGACCTGTACCTCACATGACCTAACATGACATCTACACACAGACCTGTACCTCACATGACTTTACATGACATCTACACACAGACCTGTACCTCACATGACCTTAAATGACATCTATACACAGACCTGTACCTCACATGACCTTACATGACATCTACACACAGACTGTACCTCACATGACCTTACATGACATCTACACACAGACCTGTACCTCACATGACCTTACATGACATCTATACACAGACCTGTACCTCACATGAGGGACATTTTTGTTTGTTCAAACATCTTAACTGAACCTTTTGTAATAGGAAAATTTGTAGTACGGAACATTCGCAGTACATAGCATGCTTTAACTATTCTTTTTTACATTTGGGGATCAATATTCTTCATGAGCTCTCTTTAACTCCATTGTAAACATTACTTTCACACTTACAAGGTGTCTAAGACAGACTCATAATGACATGCCATGTGGTGACACAATATCCACAAAGTGTGGCAGCTTGAAGCAATCTGAAAACAAAACAGTTAGGCAGCCAGCACTGGAAGTAGTGTGATATATCAACCAAGTTTAATCAGAACTGATGCTCTAGCAGCAGTGGTGTGTGATCAGAAACAGTGATCTGGGCATGTCTCAAATGGTTTGGGCATATGATGTTCATGGGTGGGATACGTCACAGTTCACTTTCACAACCTCACACTTTATATAAAAGTTGTACATTATGTCTACTACTAAGAAAATGGCTCAAGCAGTATCGGCGATTCTGCTAGGTGTACCTTAGAAAGTACTGCCAACATAAATGCCTGTACCAAACATCCCCATCAGTGGCACTGCGCGTACTTGTGCTGGCAATACTGCCCACCTATGTGCAACCTTAGGTAGCTTTTGAGGCTCACCAAATTAGTCTGCAGGAATCCCATAACTGTCTTCATGTGTTGTACTGTGAACCTAAATATAAGCTATGAAAAAACCAGCTTTATACTGTACCATCAAGACTGAAGAGTTGAAATAAGATCACTATCATCTCCAAATAATATGAACAGAAGATATAAATGTGTCCACTGGGTTAGTGTTGCCTTGTCCCACCTGGTGAATTCTGGATGCAAGTGTCCCAGGAGGGGGTTCAGCATGGCCTGGAGGACCTGAGGCGGACTGTGGACGGGCCAGGACCCATCAACAGCTTGCTGGGCACGTGCATGGGCTTCTTCAAACATTCCGGTGGCTGGAGATTCATTCTGGAAACATGGATAAGAAAATTAAAAAAAGACAAATATAGTAAGCATGTATGTGATGAACTGGATGGAACGGTGGATGGAATGAAGAATGGAGGAATTTCTGAATAGGTGAAAAATGAAGTAGATACACTAGGCTCCCGCATAAAGCGTGTTCGCATAAAGCATTTCCCCTATATAGAGAACGACCTAAAATATCATTATTATTTTTTTTTTTTTAAATAAATAAAATTCCAAAATTTTTGTTAGGTACGAATTGGATCATATAATAGAACGATTCCGCCATCAACGTAGGGGCAAATCCGAGGAGTTCTCATATAGAGATCCAAAATATCGTACAGAACATGAGCCATAAGAAGGCTTGCGGCAGCTTGCGTTTTTCTGTTAACTCGAGGCACTTTTCGTAAGCCGGCTTGCCCAGCTGGCACAAGCCGGTGACAAGGGTGAGTGAGTAGCAACGGCGGGTAGCGACAGCGAAATTCTCATCCATTATTACCAAAAAAACATTCTTGTGAAGGATATATGTTGTGATCCATTCACAATATCGTCAGTTATCGTAATTTATTGATGGCTTCCATTTGAAGGTACACCCGTCATTGTGGTTTGGTGTCGTCGTTGGTGTTAACAAGTTATCAGCTGAGTGGGCCCCGCCAGTTCTGGCATCCAGAGAGCCCTTCTCCTTCTTACCATCGAGGTCTGGGAGATCGCCTTTCGAGGGGTTCCCTCCCACGCTGGTATCCCAGGCAACGAGGTGGCTGATTCTGCTGCCAGGATGGCCTTAACAGATGTAAACACAACCCCCTTCCCTCTGCCGCTCTCCGCGGCTAAACGGCGCATTTCCCGGGTCTGCCGCTCCAACTGGAATAACACGCTCGGCGATACCCTCCGCATCACCTCCATGGGCCAATACCGCAGTGACTCTTCCCCCCAGCCGTGGATAAGGACAATGTCCCGCGTCCTCGATGTCACCCTCACCCGCCTCCGCCTGGGGCACACGACACTCACGGCTCACCTGCATCGCCTCCGTCTGTCCCTGACCCCACTGCCCTTGGTGCATGAATGTTCCGGAGACTATTGACAGTTTCTGCTGTTCACCCTTGTCACACAGTGTCCGCGCTTCCACTCACACCGTGTAGTGCTACACTCTCAACTCCTCGCCTTGAAAGTCACCACCTTTGACCTGCCCACCCTGCTGGCGGCGGCTGGCGTCCACCCCTTCGGCAACACGGCATCATCCGCCTCACCTGTGCCTTCCTGAGGAAGCCAGGTCAACTAACCGCGCCTGTGATAGCATCATAGGACATCACCAGGGCTCATAAGTGTTCCCCAAGAGATTCTCGCAGCCCTAAAACAACAACAACAACAACAGTTCTGGCGAGGCACGCAAGCGAGAAGTTAAGCCAGGTTTATGGCAACTTGCTTTTGAGTCACTAACCTAACCTAATCACACGCTTTAACCTCTAACTAGAGCCAAATCTGCATTAAAAGTGTCAGCGCAAGGGAAGAACAGAGGCGATGTAGGTCACAAGAGGACAGAAGAGTGAGAGGCACGCCGCACGTAAACAAACACTTGTCTCTCACCTCCCTAGGAAGATGTCATTATCTCCAAAAGTTTGAGTCCAAAAGAATGTTTCCTAGAAGNGACAAGCTTTAGATAGGGCATCTTTTCTCTCTCTCTCTTCTCTCTCTCTCTCATCTCTCTCTCTCTCTCTCTCTCTCCACCCACCCACCCACCCACCCACCCACCCACCCACCCACCCACCCACACACACCTTTTTGTCCCCCCAGACCACTTACAGGCACAGAAGGAGGGCAAGATAGTGCCGTGGGCCGGGGTGGACGGGGAGTACGACGAGGCACTGGAGCAGATCAGTGCCACCAAGCAGGAGTTAGCGGTCTACCTCAAGGAACAGGGCAGGTTTTTCACCACTAAGGTGGGTGTGTCTCTATACAGTGTGCGTGGATAATCAGCGCGTGCCTCCGAAAAGGGACTGTTTACACGTATGAGGCACCATGTTTATAACAAAATAATGTAGAATATCAACACTTACAATAGTAGTTAGTATTTTGTTGCGTAGCCCTTCCTCTTGATGACCCTTTGAAGGCCACGTGGTACACTGTCACCAAGATTGTGAAGGAACTCGGGCTTAAATTCTTCCCAACACTTTCGGAGCTCCATTTCAAGCTTGGGGAGTGTAGAGGTGTCACGTGAGCGGAGTTTGCCTTTAATGATGGCCCAAAGATTTTCTATGGGTGATATATCGGGAGAATTACCTGGCCGGTCATCTATTCTTCCAATCTTGCAGTCATCAAGCCACTGTATCACATCTCGAGCTGTGTGGCAGGATGCTCCATCCTGTTGGAAAATCTGTGCCTGTGTCTTTTCAAAGCAGGCCTCCAGGTGGTCATTTAAAAGATCAAAATACACCACTTTGTTAACAGTTGTGTTCTTTGGGAAAGTAACTAAGTTCCCAATACCATGAAAAGTAAAGCAACCGCACACCATTAAGCTGGGAGGGTGTTTTGTGGTCTTTGGTGTGTAGCGAGGCTCGGTGGGGTCTGAGCCGGGGCGACGGTACACTTTTGCTGGTCCTACTCCACTCACACAGAAGGTGCTTTCGTCACTCCACAGCACAGCCCGCCACTTGTCGAGAGGCCAATCTCTGTATTTCTTTGCAAAGTGAAGCCTTTTCTTCCTTTAGCGGTCATTTATCAGTGGCTTATTCCGCGCCCGGTAACACCTGTAGCCAAGGTCACGTTTCAAAGTTTCCTGTACAGTACGAAGCGACACATTACCAAGAAGAGTATGATTTTCCTCCTTCAGTTCTCTGGCTGTAAGGCTAGGATTGGCATCAAGCTGTCGCCTTAACACGCTCCTGGTTCTGTTACACGTTTTTTTTTGTTTCCCAGGTTGTTTTTTTGGGAGCGGGAGATTCACCTCTCAGCCAGCCTTAAATCGGCGGATCAAACCTTGCACTGTTCTAAGCTTTAGTCCTTTAAGCTTGCAAATGTCCTTATTATTGATCCCAGCCTTGTAAAGATCAATGATTGCTTGAATCGTTGTGCCATGCGTATGTTTTCCACCCATTATGTAATCCTGCAAAAACACGGGATGTAGGGGAACGCTGCAGGCTATAAGTTCAAAATCATGCAAACTGTCAACCGCCTATGGAGGGAGGGGAGGGAGACAAACCCTGCCTCCCACACACCGGTGAGTGTGCAAGATGATGTACGTCGCTGTCAGACATACGATTCACGCCTTCTGCATTTTTTTATAGCTTGGGAAGCAACTTTAAATCTGCGCGGTAAATCTCGATGAACGGGTTCTGGCGTAAAGATCATCCACGCAAGCCTGTAGGTACTCTATCTATCTATCTAAAACACTCTGGGGAGCGGGTACAGGGCCTTAGCTCTATATACTGGTGTCTCAGCGGGTCACCCACTCAGCACAGCTCAGCAACACACAACCATTGCCATCAGCATACATGTGGGTCACTCAGGGGATCAACCCACTCAGCTCAGCTCAGCTCAGCTCAGCAGCTCAGCTCACTGTTCCCAGCATCAGACCCTGAATATACACAACCCCAATTACAAGTCATGTAATTTAAGATCATGAACTAATCAATGCCCTATACAGGGAGGTCCCGAAGATACGAGCAGTTAGGTTCCACCTGGCATACTCGTAAAGGGAAATCTGGTATAACGAAACACATAACTAATGGTAAAATATAGGTTTGGTTCCAGGACCCCATCAATTAAAAAAAAAAAAAAAAAAAAAAAAAAAAAAAAAAACATGTTTTTCAAGCTATAATAACATTTGGTAATATTTAGTAGGAGTGCGAGAACCCCTTGAGGAATCCTATGATCCCTGGTGATATCCTATGGTGCTATCACAAGCGTGGGAGCTGACCTGACTTCTTCAGGAAGGCACATATTATACAGCTGATAACGGGGTGTTGTGTTGTGCGGGCGGCGGCCGATGTCCACCGCCAGCGGAGATCTCCTTGGTAATTATTTAGTAGGAAAGCGAGGACCCTTTGAGGAATCCTATGATCACTGGTGATATCCTATGGTGCTATCACAGGCGTAGGAGCTGACTGTCTTCTTCAGGAAGGCACAGGTGAGGCGGATGACGGCGGTTTTTGAGAGAGGCGGCGGACATGGCAGGCCGCCGCCTCCTCCGCCACGGTAGGTTTGGGCAGGCTTAAACGTCTTATCACTCGTTATTATACAACTTAGTGATTATGGTGAGATGTTATATCCACGTGTCATTATCTAAATCAATGTAGCACCGTGTGTCACCTTAAATAAGGGTGATTTAAAGATGTTATGATGAGGTGACTGCTGGCCGAGCTGGCGGGGCAGTGAGTGACGGAGAAATACTTGCCGCGGAGCCGCCCCATATCACAAATATTCACCATTTTAACACACATACACACCTTCTACCACCAATACACTAGCAACACAGGCTCCTTACTTATATATCTTACTATCTGATACATTAAAACTACTTAAAACACAAGCATTCAAAATAAAAATAAAATTAGTTTTAGATGACGGGGACAGAAGGCGGACAGAGGCAGTCTGGCATGCCATTCTTGCCCAGAAATATGTCTCGCTGGCTTGTTATTGGTCGAGAAGTTTTAAAAACTGTTTGTCATTGGCTGGTGACGGATGACGCCTTAGCCAGTCACAACCTTCCTACTCGTTTACGACCTATCGAGGGAGCTTTGTAGCTTCCGTCATTAGGGAAAGTAGTATCTAGGTAGTGCGAGAGCAGGTTGTTGCTGGCCATACTACCTCCCTTGCTGGCTTCTCGCCCAGGGTTGTGAATTTTTGTAGGCCACATTGTCGTACTGAGCCACCAGAATTATCATATTTTCAGATTGATTATCGTACAACCTTAGGTAAAATCATATAGTCAGTAAATGACTTTATAATTTTAGTAAATAACTTGTAATTTACTTTAGTAAATAACTTGGTAATTTTACTCACCCCAGTTTGAATGTCGTAACATTGGATTTTCGATCTCGTATATTGAAAATAGACCCTAATTTACACATCTCTTATCATCGGATTCTCGTATATCGAATGCTCGTATAACGGGACCTCCCTGTACATGCTTATAAGTACACGGCCACACACCTACCTTCGAAAAGGGTTGTAAGACACGACTCTCTCCGAGCGTGTTCTCCCGACAAGGGTTGGGAAGAGAGAGAGCGCGTGTACTTTCTCCCTGCCTCGCCTTCTTGCCGTGACGTCACTAGCGACCACGGGTATAAAATATTGCTGGAAACCTATATCTAAATGATTAGGGACTGAGGAGTGAAGAAAAATTGTGAGCATTTAATAACTAGCTCTATATGTATTACTTTACTCTCACCACTCAATGTAAACTTTTCGTCAATCATGATTCACAGGATTAACCCATTTCCTCGCGTTACACTGGGCTCCTGGACTTATAAAGAAGATTGACTATATGAGAAGAGCTTGAAACTATTAAATTTACACTCACTGGAGAGACGCAGAGTAAGGGGCGATCTGATAGAAGTGTGTAAGTGGATCAAGGGATACAATATAGGCCATGTAGGAAAAGTTCTTACGGCTAGTAACCAGGGTAGAACGAGAAGTAACGGATACAAGCTGGAAAAGCGTAGATTTAAAAAGGAAATAGGGAGAAACTGGTTCACAAATAGGGTGGTAAATGAATGGAATCGACTCAGTCGTCAGGTGGTCAATGCCGAGTCTATTGGGGTCTTTAAAAGGAGTCTGGATAAATTCATGGATGGGTAAGAGAAGGTGGATATAGGTAGAGTTAGGTAACAGGAACTACCTCGTGTAGGTCTCATGGCCTCTTGTAGCTTCCTTATTTTCTTATGTTTTTATGTTCTCATAAACATGCACATTTCTCATACTTCCCAGCAATATAATCACTCATTTTGAAACTTACCTGAGTCTTATCATTCATTAGTCATGACTTGGTGATTTCAATGTTCACCAGCAGCTGTGGCCATCATCTTCTTTCACTGTACAACTTGGTGAACAAGCCTACAACTTTGCTATCATCCAATACCTAACATGCCACTCCACGCCCAACATTCTTGATCTTTTCCTAACTACTAACCATTCTGCTTACTCTGTGAAACTATTCTCTCCGTTGGGTTCCTCCGATCGCAATCTTATCTCTGTAACCTGTCCTATCGCTCTGGTACCGCCTCGGGACCCACCTAAGCGCAGGTGCTTCTGGCACTTCAACTCAGCTAAGTGGGAACACCTAAGGCAGTACTACTCTGATTTTCCATGGAATGATTACTGCTTCCATGTCAGAGACCCATCTCTTTGTGCAGAGCGCATAACTGAGGTCATAGTCTCTGGCATGGAGGCGTACATTCCACACACTTTCTCTAATCCTAAAGCCCGTCAACCTTGGTTTAACTCTGCTTGTTCTCATGTTGTCCAAGATAGAGAGGCAGCTCTCAGACGGTACCGTGACCATCCATCTCCTGAAACTCATGCCCTTTATATTTATGCCCGTAATCATGCCAAATATTTTTACTTCAACTCGCCAAAATTCTGAAAAGTGCATCAGAGGACACAGGGGGGCGGCATGAGCCTCTAATCACAGGCGTCACTATAAGGCCCAGTTGCAAGAAATGGACGTTTTCCATCGAGTACATCATAGTGAGTGGGGTGCCCGACCATCGTGATACTCCATTGATAAGTTTCATGAACGGCTGATTTTGCCCCCATCGGCATGATGTCCCGACGTCGGGAGCGAGGTGTACCAACCCGTGCGATAAATAGAATGATAATATTTACTACTATAAATAAATTTACTCCTGTCATTTCTATCATGAATTATTCTTTTCTATAACATAAAAATAAAGTAATACTTGTATTAGCAATGCTGTTTTCAATAGTAAGAGGCGGTACAAAAAGATTTCACAAGTTCTGAGGTTGGTTATTTGAGTTACCATGACAACGCCACGCTGGCGTGCCAGCTGAACCTCCTCCTCATCTCTCTCTCTCTCTCTCTCTCTCCATACATTTGTGAAGAAAAAGTAATTAATAATAGGACACTTTATTTGGTAATGGGCAAAGAAGTTTAAAATATAGCCCTAGTTTGAGTTGTCCCTGGAGTCCTCTGTGCTGTGTTGTGTGTCACCCCTTGTGTCTGTTACAAAGTTAGTCAGCTATAATAATAATTATTATTTTATTATCACCCGGAGGCATAAGTACAGACCAAATAAAGCAACAACAAGACAGGAGTTAACTTAAGGCCGTGTCACACGGACACTTTTTCCGGCATCTTTTGGTATTTAGCTACCAAAAGATGCCCGTAGTGGTGGCGAACAAATGCGTGTTCGTCACGCGGCGTTTCGGCTGTACGAGCATCCTCTTGCACGATTCATAAGTCTTGAATTGAACAGTACGATTGAAGTCCTCTTGCACGATTCATAATGTTAGTTTTGTCAAAATTGGTTGCTGGTCCCGGAAGATGCCAGTAGAAGATGCTCGTAGCCAAAACGGCGTATGACGAACGTGCCTTTTCTTGCCACCACTACGGGCATCTTTTGGTAGCAAAATACCAAAAAATGCCGGAAAAAGTGTCCGTGTGACACGGCCTTTAGCCTCTTCACGCCCAGATCTTTCCTTTGCTATAAGAGATCGTATGTTGTCGAGCCATATAATTACAAAAAGTCACTGAATATACCAAATTAGTTAGTGGACAAGGATACTAAGCAAGTCATATCTATAAAATATTGCTTATAGTCACTAAAAATTGTTTAATGGTACCCAAATTACAATGGAAATTATGTTCTGAACCATTAGACGATTTTTAGTGACTACAGGGAGGTCCCATTATACGAGCATTCGGTATACGAGAATCCGATGATACGAGATGTGTAAATTAGGGTCTATTTTCAATATACGAGATCAAAAATCCAATGATACGACATTCAAACTGGGGTGAGTAAAATTATCAAGTTCAAAATGCGCGCCCTACCACTCCCGGGCTGGACAAAGGAGGATTTGGTTGACCGCAGTGAGGTCACCCCTAGCAAGCCGTGACCTGAAGGGTAATTAAGCATATGGCGCGGCCTGACATTTAGGGGTAATTAGCAGGTGTGGGGCCCCAACCTTGGGACCCCTACACTACCTTCTCTTGTATCACGCGGCGTCCCCTACATTACAACGTCTTTTTTGCTTGTTATGCATGTTTTATGTTTAATTAATGTGCAGTTATGTTATTTTGTGTGCTATTTTCTCTTTCAGAATGCTTTTTCTACAGAATAGGTAGTACAGTGTGGGTAATATAGACGCTGTGTGTTTGTTGTGTTTGCTACAGTTTATTTGAGCTTGAAAAACACGTCTTTTCTATTTTTTCTTTTTTAATTGATGGGGTCCTGGAACCAAACCTATATTTTACCATTAGCTATGTGTTTCGTTATACCAGATTTCGCTTTACGAGTATGCCAGGTGGAACCTAACTGCTCTTATCTTCGGGACCTCCCTGTATAAGCAATATTTTATAGCTATGACCTGTTTAGTATCCTTGTCCACTAACTAATTTGGTATATTCAGTGGTGGTGGCAGGGTTGCTGGGGTGGGTGGTGGTGGCAGGGTTGCTGGGGTGGGTGGTGGTGGCAGGGTTTCTGGGGTGGGTGGTGGTGGCAGGGTTGCTGGGGTGGGTGGTGGTGGCAGGGTTGCTGGGGTGGGTGGTGGTGGCAGGGTTTGCTGGGGTGGGTGGTGGTGGCAGGGTTGCTGGGTGGGTGGTGGTGGCAGGGTTGCTGGGGTGGGTGGTGATGGCAGGGTTGCTGGGTGGGTGGTGGTGGCAGGGTTGCTGGGGTGGGTGGTGGTGGCAGGGTTTACTGGGGTGGGTGGTGTGGCAGGGTTGCTGGGGTGGGTGGTGTGGCAGGGTTACTGGGTGTTTGTGGTGGTGGTGCAGGGTTGCTGGGGTGGGTGGTGGTGGCAGGGTTGCTGGGGTGGGTGGTGATGGCAGGGTTGCTGGGGTGGGTGGTGGTGGCAGGGTTTGCTGGGGTGGGTGGTGGATGGCAGGGTTGCTGGGGTGAGTGGTGGTGGCAGGGTTGCTGGGGTGGTGGTGGTGGCAGGGTTACTGGGGTGGGTGGTGGTGGCAGGGTTGCTGGGGTGGGCGATGGTTGCAGGGTTGCTGGGGTGGGGTGGTGGTGGCAGGGTTGCTGGGGTGGGTGGTGATGGCAGGGTTGCTGGGGTGGGTGGTGGTGGCAGGGTTACTGGGGTGGGTGGTGGTGGCAGGGTTGCTGGGTGGGCGATGGTGGCAGGGTTGCTGGGGTGGGTGGTGGTGGCAGGTTACTGGGGTGGGTGGTGGTGGCAGGGTTGCTGGGTGGGCGATGGTGGCAGGGTTGCTGGGGTGGGGAGGTCATCCCCACTATGGGCGTCATCGTCACTAGACATATAGTTTAATTTATATAAATTCCCATCACGTACTCGAGAGGCGTAGAGTAAGGGGCGATCTGATAGAAGTTTTTAAGTGGTTCAAGGGATACAATATAGGCGATGTAGGAAAAGTTCTCCCCACGGCTAGTAAGCAGGGTAGAACAGAAGTAACGATTCAGCTGGAAAAGCGTAGATTTAAAAGGAATAGGGAAAAACTGGTTCACAATAGGGTAGTGATGATTAGAATGGACTCAGTTGTCAGGTAGTTAGTGCAGAGTCAATAGGGAGTTTTAAAAGGAGGCTGGACAGCTTTATGGATGGGGATGAAAGGTGGATGTAGGTAGTGTTAAGTAACAGGAACTACCACGTGTAGGTCTCCCAGCCTCTCGTAGCTTCCTTATTTTTTTATAATATTATAGATTTTTTACAATTTTTAAGCTTAGGGCCCCAGCAACACCTTGATTACTAGACATTATGCATCGTTAGCTGAAATCACAAAAAAATAAGTGCAGCGTTTTAATCCCATGCAAGAGTTTGGGCCGTCTAAATGTAGACAAACCTGCTGTGTGCCTAGCCAGCGCCTTTATTGCTGGGTTCTTTTATGGACTTTACTCAAAAGAATCATATTTGTTGGTTGTAAATCTGTTTTATTTATTCTGTGAAATTTTTTCAGACTATTTTGTGCGTGACATTGAAGCTTTTATGCGTAACACAAATTTTGGTTTTTATTTTAACGTTACACAAATTTTGGTCTATTTTAACGTTACACAAATTTTGGTCTATTTTAACGTTACACAAAATTTGGTCTATTTTAACGTTACACAATTTTGGCTTTTATTTTAACGTACACAATTTTGCTTTTATTTTAACGTTACACAAATTTTGGTCTATTTTAACGTTACACAAATTTTGGTCTATTTTAACGTTACACAAATTTTGGTCTATTTTAACGTTACACAAATTTTGGTCTATTTTAACATTACACAAATTTTGGTCTATTTTAACGTTACACAAATTTTGGTCTATTTTAACATTACACAAATTTTGGTCTATTTTAACGTTACACAAATTTTGGTCTATTTTAACGTTACACAAATTTTGGTTTTTATTTTAACGTTACACAAATTTTGGTCTATTTTAACGTTACACAAATTTTGGTTTATATTTTAACGTTACACAAATTTTGGTCTATTTTAACGTTACACAAATTTTGGTCTATTTTAACGTTACACAAATTTTGGTCTATTTTAACGTTACACAAATTTTGGTTTTTATTTTAACGTTACACAAATTTTGGTTTTTATTTTAACGTTACACAAATTTTGGTCTATTTTAACATTACACAAATTTTGGTCTATTTTAACGTTACACAAATTTTGGTTTTTATTTTAACGTTACACAAATTTTGGTCTATTTTAACGTTACACAAATTTTGGTCTATTTTAACGTTACACAAATTTTGGTCTATTTTAACGTTACACAAATTTTGGTCTATTTTAACGTTACACAAATTTTGGTCTATTTTAACGTAACCTCACAGAAACTTTCCTTACTCCCCCCCCCCCTGACCCATTTCCCAATTTATGATCTCCTTCCCCCAACAAATACACATCCTTCCTCTGATCTAACCCTACTGCTGTAACGTTCCATTCCTTTCCCCTTCCCTCACCGTGTCACTCTTTCTCTATAACCCTGACCCTTCATTATGCTTTGCCATAGTGCCATATGACCTCTGATGGCTGGCACATTTTCCCTTTTTAGCATTAAATCAATCAATCAATTAACATAACCAAATTTTCATTATGTGAGACTGTTACACGGCGGGGCACAGGTGTGTGTGTGTGGTGACAGGAGGAAGTCAGGCTCTTAAAGCTCCGTCTTTTGAAACCAAATTACCTTTTCTTTCTTTAACCCTTCACGCCCAGATCTTTCCTTGGCTATAAAAAATTTTGTTGTCGAGCCATAAAATTTCAAAGTCACTGAATATACCAAATGAGTTAGTCGACAAGGATACTAAACAAGTCATGTCCATTAAAGATTGCTTATTCACAAAAAATTGTCTAATGGTACCCAAATTACAATGGCAATTACGTTCTGGGTCTCAAGGGGTTACATTTGTGTGTGTATAATGTATGTACAGATGATATATATTTTTTTATCTCTTACTTAACTTTCAACTTTCTTAACTGACCTTTTAATGCTTAACTTTCTCTCAACAGCTTCACAAGACAATTGGCTGAACATCAAATGACTTCACGGAGACGCGCACACGCCACACATGGGTGCACACAGCACGCGCACACGGCCTCCACAGCGACAGACAGGTGTGTGCGCATCCCTATAGGTGTGTCAGGAGGGAGGAGGGAACTCTAGGGGGGTTAGATGTTAGTTGTCTTTCATTTAGCTTAATGCTTAGTTATAGAATAGTTAGCAATAGTTGGAACCGACAAGAGTTATAAGCAAGCGTATCATCGAACGTTTCATCTCTTAACCCCTTCACACCCAGATCTTTCCCTTGCTAAATAAAAGAGTCTGTTATTAGCCATAAAATTACGAAAACTAACTGAATATACCAAATTAGTTAGTGGACAAGGATACTAAACAGGGCATAGCTATAAAAAAACTGCTTATATTCACTAAAAATTGTCTAATGGTACCCAAATTACAATGGAATTACGTTCTGGGTCTCAAGGGGTTAAGACATTACGGGAAAATCTTGCGGGAATTACGTTGAACAGAAAGACGAAGAAGTAATAGTTTAGTAGTGTATTTAGTTATGGTGTATATTGTCACCTAATTGAAAAGTTAACATGGGTGAGTGAGGCACGTTGGATCCCCTGTGAGGCGCCTCAGATCAGTGTCAGAATCCCCTCATTATTTCGGCTGTTTAACCATCTATACCTAAGGCTTTTTCATCCTTTAGGCATTGCATCGCTCTGTCAACATCCCCTCCTTCTCTCCTCTTCACGTGCCCAAACCACCTCCATTGCCTTACTCTCAGCTCCTGCAATCCACATCTTCTTACCACCTCTTCACTGGACACTTCGTCTCTCCATGTGGTCCCAGTCATATATCTCAACATTCTCCCATCACACCCAACCAACACAGCCTCCAACTTCTTGGTCAAAGCCCGTGTCTCCGAACCCTACAGCAAAACAGATCTTAATGAATAACACTGCTCTAGGGTATTGTCTTCTCACACCAATCAGTCATTAATCTCTTGTACTATTATCCTTCACATGTCAGCTCACGCACCCATTTCTTCCAGGCCTCCCGACCCTCTGTGCTACACTTCACCATCGCCACACTGCATTTCTTCTCCCTTAACACCTTCACGCCCAGATCTTTCCTTGGCTATATAAAAAATTGTATGTTGTCGAGCCATAAAATTACGAAAAGTCACTGAATATACCAAATGAGTTAGTGGACAAGGATACTAAACAGGTCATATCTATAAAATATTGCTTATATTCACTTAAAAATCGTCTATGGTACCCAAATTACAATGGAAATTACTTTCTGAGCCTCAAGGGGTTATAACAGCCATACCAATCTCCCATACATTTTGATCAGTCACTAACCATTCTGCTCACACCACATCCAGCCGTCATGTAAATTATTTCCACTGCTTGAAGTTTAGAGCTGTAGCACTGATTGCCTCCAGGTCTGGTGTGCATAGCTACTGTTACTGCTGGAGTTGTTATGAGTATCCTTGAGTGCCTTGACTTCTTACTCGGTCGTCTTTAGTCTCTCAATGCAATCCAAGGATCCCAAAATGTCCTTCCTTTTAGGGTGCTCTTTCCAAACTCTTTGTCTTCTTACTGTTTAACGTCAGATTGTCCCAAAATGTCCTGAGAGGTTAGACGGTTAATGATGCACTTCTAACTATCTCTATCCAGTGTTTCTATAGACTATTTTTTTTAACGAGGCCAAAATTCCATTCTATCTTAAGGTCTCGTGCTTAAAATTATGCCTATTGTAACCTAGATTATGTGTATGTATACCTAGTATAGTAACTATTGTATAATAGGGTTAACTATGATCAAATACAGCTGAAATTTAGAAGAAGTGTAGTATTCCCTTGTCCTGGCATCAAATATCAGTCAGTAAGCAGCAAGGGGGCAGCATTTGTGCCTGGTTAAAAAGCATTGCCTAGTTGTTCACTGCCCAATGCTGCCAGAGCCTCTTCTCGCCTGTATCTCTTTGCCCCCGTACTTGCATAGCACAGAGCAAAGGTATTTCCATTCATTCCCCTCTTTAATGATCTGCCTGTCTTTATAATGGTAATGTTGCTGGTGTCTTTGTCATCACCATGGGATCTGTAAAAGCCTGACATAGAGCTTATAGTCTATTTTTTTTAACGAGGCACAAATGCTGCCCCCTTGCTGCTTACTGACTGATATTTGATGCCAGGACAAGGGAATACTACACTTCTTCTAAATGTCAGCTGTATTTTATCATAGTTAACCCTATTATCAGGTAAATAGAGGCATCATTTTAAGCACGAGACCTTCAGATAGAATGAATTTTTTGCCTTGTTAAAAAAAGAATGAATTTTTTGCCTTGTTAAAAAAAGAATGAATTTTTTGCCTTGTTAAAAAAAGAATGAATTTTTTGCCTTGTTAAAAAAAGAATGAATTTTTTGCCTTGTTAAAAAAAAAAATGAATTTTTTTGCCTTGTTAAAAAAAGAATGAATTTTTTGCCTTGTTAAAAAAAGAATGAATTTTTTGCCTTGTTAAAAAAGAATGAATTTTTTTGCCTTGTTAAAAAAAGAATGAATTTTTTGCCTTGTTAAAAAAAGAATGAATTTTTTGCCTTGTTAAAAAAAGAATGAATTTTTTGCCTTGTTAAAAAAAGAATGAATTTTTTGCCTTGTTAAAAAAAGAATGAATTTTTTGCCTTGTTAAAAAAAGAATGAATTTTTTGCCTTGTTAAAAAAAGAATGAATTTTTTGCCTTGTTAAAAAAGAATGAATTTTTTGCCTTGTTAAAAAAAGAATGAATTTTTTGGCCTTTTTAAAAAATGAATGTTTTTTGCCTTGTTAAAAAGAATGAATTTTTTGCCTTGTTAAAAAAAGATGCACTTTTGCCTTTAAAAAAGATGAATTTTTGCCTGTTAAAAAATATGAATTTTTGCCTTGTTAAAGATTGAATTTTTGCCTGAAAAAAGAATGATTTTTGCCTTGTTAAAAAAAAGAATATGTCATATTTTAGATATCTTATGATTTAGTCCACATAGTGTTTAGTTTCTCTGCAAACACTAACTTTTTTACACTACCACTTACGTCGATAACTCTATCGCACACTGCACTATGTCGCCATGCTCGCATATAGGGAAATTCAGCATCACTACAAGATTGTATTGCATGAAGAGCAGCACGATAATTATAATTATGTACCTGTATTCAGTGGCACATACAAGTCTGTAGTGTGCTAACATTTTACTATATGCACCTTGCGACATTAGTGCATTTGCCCTATACTTTTATTGAGGTAGATGGGTTAATACCATCTAACCACCTTCAGCCCTCAATACCACTAATATTTCACACTGTTTCTTGTCATGAGGCATTCTCTAATACGTAAGTAGCATATTATTATAGATTGATTTAACACTTGAAAATTAATTACCTCTTATTGATTTGATGATCTACACTCTCAATCAAACTTGTTCTCACTAACCTGCATTCGTAAATTCTTGCATCAACGTTGCTAATTTGCCAGGCAGGCTGCTTACCCTCAGCCCAGAACATATTTTCATGTAATTGTGTACAAGTAGATGATTTTCATGAATAAACTGATTTATAGATATGCTGTATATTAAGTTACTTTATTGTAAGTTTTATGGGTTAACAACAGACACTTGTTTACAGCAAAGGAAAGATCCCTGGGCTGAAAGGGTTATACAACCATTCCCTGAAAAAAACTTTAAGAACATGTGTTTTTATACCATTCATAGGCAATTGAAACACACCCTGACTGAAGGCATTATCTTGCTTCAGGTGACCAGTGAAGGTTGGCGGCGGCAGCAACCCCTTGGAGACACAGGCAACCCCTTGGAGACACAGGCAACCCCTTGGAGACACAGGCAACCCTTGGCGGCCCCGGCCCCAGCATCACTCCTCCCATGTACTAGTGGCCACGGTGCTCCCTCCATTCCCCGGCCACCTTCCCCTCAGTCTTATGCATCGGCTGTCTCTGCTGAGTGATAAGCAATTGAAAATTTAAGAGTTCGAGAGACTCTCCATATTGAATATTTATTGAATTTTTTTTTTTTTTTTTTGCTTAAATTTCATGTCTTACAAGCGTTTGGTGTTCACATCTCAGAGCCATTGGATAGGATTTACCTTGGATAAAATGTTTCGTAAAAAAACAGTATCATCTGAGAAAGACATGTGATTGTTGTTTATAATAAATATTTGATATAAAATATTACAGCAATTTCTCTTGCCTTCCATGTAGTGTATTTATCAAACCTGGCCTCCCGCCTGGTGTTCATTATTGCCTTCACGTTATTATATAATAAGTGTTTAGGTCACTAGTCTTGTGTTCATTCTAACCTGCAGCCAGCAAAGAAGGTTTCTCTGTCCAGCGTTTCAAGGCCATGGTCACAATGACATGATAACACAGGCAGGCATGATAAATGTCATTGTAAGGCATGAAATACATGTTGAAATATGCACCGCTAACTGTGTGGTAATATGCTCGAGAGGCAAACATTCATTGACTTCAATAGCCTGGCATACTGTATATATACACTATACTACAGTGTTGAAAGTTCCATGTAGGATTTGTCCTATAAAACTACGGGGAACTTTCACCTATGTAGTACACTGTCTATGTATGTTATGCCAGGCTATTGAATGTTTGCCTCTCGAGCATATTACCACAAAGTTGGCAGTGCTTTCTTCAACACATCTATTTCATTCCTTACAATGACATTTATCATTCATGTCTTTGTCATCACTTAGTTGTGAACACGCCTAGAAACAGTTGGCTGACAAACCCGCCTGTTGTCTGCTGCCTCCGGGTCACAATGAACACATGTATAGTTACTTGGGAACACTCTTATAATGTAAATTAAATAGAATAAAAATGGGATTATATACAAGCAATGAATGGATGGATGTGGACAGCACAATTCTACTGAAAATTTCCTGTATGACTTTCCTGAGGGGATGCCTGCGACAGACGCCTCTCCCTTTCTTCCTGGCCTTACGTTCTCTAGCATAAGAAAATAAGGAAGCTACAAGAGGTAGTTCCTGTTACTTAACACTACCTACATCCACCTCTCTTCCACATCCATGAATTTATCCAGACTCCACATTGACCACCTGACCACCAAGTCCATTCTAACCCTCTCATTCTTCTCTCCTTCCTTTCCCTCACACTCCAACACTCTGTCCTCCCATCTCACTGGTCGTCCTCCAGTCCCCACCACATCTACCACACTCTTAGGCACATAACACACTGCCATCCTTTCTAGACAAGCCAACGCCTCAGTGGTGCACTTAGCCCCCTCGCCCCTACTTAATCTACCAAACCTGTTATATGAACACACTTCCATTACTTGCACTGTCCCTTCTCACATCACAGACACTTCAAATAGAAAAAACTACCAATTAATCTACACTAAGATTGCAGGCCACACTAAGCGCCGTGGAGTACAGACACTCAGCCTCACCAAGCATCCAGGGGCTGCAGGGTGGGCAGTACACGGTCAAATCTTTTCGGCGACTCCTTGGTCTGCACAACCTTACATAAGAACATAAGGAAGCTACAAGAGGCTGGGAGACCTACACGAGGTAGTTCCTGTTACTTAACACTACCTACATCCACCTTTCATCCCCATCCATGAATTTATCCAGCCTCCTTTTAAAGCTCCCTAATGATGTGGAGTAAACTAGATGGGACTAAACACTTTCCTGAGGTCTGCTCAACCACACGTACACTCTGTGGGTGTGTATGAATAACAGAATGAATACCTGAATGGTTTATAATGAATATATATGCCTCTCAGACCAGCTATCCAATCCAGTCAGAGAACACTATTTCCTAGGATTTAAACAGCCTGACTGGTCACTAAGGACGAGATTAGTGGGACATTCCAGAGGTCACAATAAGTCTGCTTGCAGTCTAACCCTTGGGAAATACTAGGATCAGACCTTTCTTCCAAGCTAACTATTTCACTTTCCTAGTCTATATGGTTTTCATTTGTTGTTTAAGGAGCAATACAAAATATTTGAGGTGATGAATTTCTATGTTCTGTAAGCGTGGTGCCTCGGTGTTCTGTATTAATGCTGATATAAGGAAGAGCTGTACATTTTCCTCTTAACACGGCATTCTGTCAACCAGTAACCCCTTCACGCCCAGATCTTTCCTTGGCTATATAACATCGTCTGTTGTTAGCCATAAAATTACTAAGTGACTTAATATACCAAATGAGTTAGTGGACAAGGATACTAAACACGTCCTATCTATAAAATATTGCTTATATTCATTAAAATTGTCTAATGCTATCCAAATTACAATGGAAATAACGTTCTGGGCCTCAAGGGGTTAATACTGACATAAGGAAGAGGTGTAAATGTTGCTCTTTCCCCGGCATTCTGTCAACCGCTAAGCACTGAGGAAGATAACACTAGTCCTGTCCCTCTTAATAGGCAGGCTGTGGTGGCCCATCAGATAATATAATACAGTCTGCATATAAACCAGTTTGATTATTTTTGTTTGCCACAATATACGTACTGTGCTGTCCAAGTCAATCCATTAAGTGCTGTGACATATAATCCTACCCACATTTATAAAGAGGTAAGCAGTACTTATCTAGTTCTCAATGAAAAGCAATATGAACATTCTTAGTATATTTCCTTAACCCCTTGAGGCCCAGAACGTAATTTCCATTGTAATTTGGGTACCATTAGACGATACTTAGTGAAGATAAGCAATTTTTTATAGCTATGACCTGTTTAGTATCCTTGTCCACTAACTCATTTGGTATTTTAAGTTACTTTTTGTAATTTTATGGCTCGACAACAGACAATTTTATATAGCCCAGGCAAGATCTGGCGTGAAGGGGTTAACAAGATGAGGCGTTGACCCTCTTCAAGACAGATATTTTTAACCATGTACAAACAGTTCACTCACCGCACACGTCCTCGCCACACACACACACACACACACACACGCCAGGGCGGCGGCGTGATGGCAGCAGATCAGAAAACATTGAAACCACCAGCAACATCGATGGCCGGGGAAACACTCCCTGCAGCCTTCACACACGTCTGCCAATGACAATCAAACTTTAGTCATAAGAACATAAGAAAATAAGGAAGCTACAAGAGGCCGTGAGACCTACACGTGGTAGTTCCTGTTACTTAACACTACCTACATCCACCTTTCATCCCCATCCATGAATTTATCCAGCCTCCTTTTAAAGCTCCCTATTGACTCCGCACTAGGGTACGCTGTAGGTCCAATGAAAAGTTAAATATAGATTATTTCGAATTTGGCAGGGTGTTTTCTTATGTAAAATTGAGTTTTAAGGGTGGTTTGTCCTCTTCAACTTTTTGGTTTGAGCACTTCTTGCTATGCAAAAATGGACTTTTATATTTATATGCAAAACATAGCTTAAAGTGCGATTCTGCATAGTAAGAATTGCTCATATGCAAAAATGGATTCAGATAAAATCATCTTAGAATTCCATTTTACATAGGAAATTGGCATGCCAAAATTGAGAAAAAGAATTTTTGTTATACGGCGTACCCTAACCCTCACTGGTTAGGGTACCAAAATAGTTGGATTGGGTTACGATGGGAGGAAGGACAAGACCAGGGCGATGGTGCCCGACAGCTATGGGAAACTGCACCCAAGGTTGATCAGGGAGGAGTATGTGTCAGTGACAGAGGAGCCATCTGGAAGGTACCTTTGGCACTTTGTACCAGAGGACCCGGTGCCACCTGAGAAGCCTGCGTTCAAGGTGGCTCAGGCTCTCTATGATCTGCTGGTGACATACGACTCCACCGACTCACTGATCGTACTGCAAGGTGACTCATCTAGGGCCAACACGGGGTGGAAGGGTGGTACTCACGCCCATTTGGAGAAGATGCTGGGACGCAAGCTCTTCTGGAGTATATGCGTGTTGCACACAAACGAGTTGCCCCTGCGCCACCTTATCACCAGCATCGACGGGCCTACCTTATCTGACACTGGCTTCACGGGTCCAGTGTGCAGTCTGCTGTCCAGTGTGAATGAGATGCAGTACAACGCAGAGTTCAGAGGAGTGCCAGGCGGTGAAGATCTCGCAGAGATACCGGAGTATATCCTGGTCAACATGTCCACTGACCAGCAGGTCTCCTACCAGCTGGTCCAGGCTGTGAAGCGGGGCGTTCTCCCGTCCGAGCTGCAGGAGATCAAGTGTGGCAAGGTGTCCCACTCCAGATGGCTCACCACAGCCCAGTCGCTCGTGTACATGTGGACCGGATGCATGGACTGACTGGCAAAGAGCTAAACACCCTGGACATCCTAGTCAAGTACTGCCTGCAGGTGTACTTCAAACTCTACTACGACATCAAGGTTCACCACAGACTAGAGGACGGCCCCAAGCACATCCTCACGCAGCTCAGAGTGATGAGGTCGCAGCCCAAGAAGGTCCAAACAGCTGTGACCTTCTACGTGCGGACAGGAGCATGGTTCGCACACTCAGAATGTGTCCTCCTCTTGCTGATGGCGAGTCAGAGTGAGGACGACCACAGGTTCGCCGTGACCCAGGTTTTGAAGCTGAGGGCTGGTGAGGAGTATGGGGACACCAGTGTAAGACCTCGCATCACACCCAAGCTGAACTTGTCAGCCACCAGCTTGCAGACACTGATCAGCTGGCAACCTGGCCAGGTGCACGAGCCGGCATTCACCTGTTCACTGTCCGGGGATCAGATCCAGGAGATCCTGGTCAAGCCGTACGAGGTTCCGGAGTTCTCTATCCACACTCAGAGCACCGAAAGAGTCGTGAAGCAGGTGGCAGAGGCTGCGGCAGCAGTGGTGGGGCAGCAGGCCAGAGACGGGTTCATCCGGGCTCAGGCCCACCACCGGGAGACCATGCCCTGCTTCAGGTCTAAGAAGGACATGATGGACACGTTCTAGGCCAACGTAGAGGCTGTGACACTGTGATGTAGTGCCTGATGAACCAACTGATCAGAAAGAGCTTACCACGCTAGTCATTTGGAACTCATAGTGGTGCATGATGCAATACACAGGACCAACCGGACACTGCCTACTCATTTAAACATTATTCCATAAGGGGGCAATATAAAAGTGCCATTTTGCATAGTAAGAATTGCTCAAATGCAAAAATGGATACAGATAAAATCGTCTTAGAATTCCACTTTACATAGGAAATTGGCATGCCAAAGTTGAGAAAAAGAATTTTTGTTATACGGCGTACCCTAATACACATGCCTTATATTTCATTTAGAAACTTTCCACAGCTCTTCATAACTTCTCACCTGAAGTATCTGCCATATTGCCTCTCTGTCATCTTGTTACTTGCATAAAATTATAATAAATAAATAAACTATTATATAAGATTTCAAAACTCTTGATGGTGTGATGAAACAATAAAAATTTCGCTTCAGAAGCATACACGGGTACTCCGTGGTGTAGCGGTTAGCACGCTCGGCTCACAACCGAGAAGTCCCGGGTTCGATCCCCGGGCTGAGCGAAGACAGACGGGTGGTCTTTCTTAAAAACCCGAGCCCCTGTCCACCCAGCAGTGAATGGGTACCGGGTGTTAGCCGGGGGTTTGTGACCCCCCTCCCGGGGTGGTGGCTTCGGCCAACGCTAACCTGCAGCGGCAGATCACTATGGCCTCACTATTGATAACCTTTATAATATCCCACGGTGGTAATGGTGACACATGGCCTCACTATTGATAACCTTTATAATATCCCACGGTGGTAATGGTGACACATGGCCTCACTATTGATAACCTTTATAATATCCCACGGTGGTAATGGTGACACATGGCCTCACTATTGATAACCTTTATAATATCCCACGGTGGTAATGGTGACACGTGGCCTCACTATTGATAACCTTTATAATATCCCACGGTGGTAATGGTGACACGTGGCCTCACTATTGATAACCTTTATAATATCCCACGGTGGTAATGGTGACACGGGGCCTCACTATTGATAACCTTTATAATATCCCACGGTGGTAATGGTGACACATGGCCTGACTATTGATAACCTTTATAATATCCCACGGTGGTAATGGTGACACATGGCCTCACTATTGATAACCTTTATAATATCCCACGGTGGTAATGGTGACACATGGCCTCACTATTGATAACCTTTATAATATCCCACGGTGGTAATGGTGACACATGGCCTCACTATTGATAACCTTTATAATATCCCACGGTGGTAATGGTGACACATGGCCTCACTATTGATAACCTTTATAATATCCCACGGTGGTAATGGTGACACATGGCCTCACTATTGATAACCTTTATAATATCCCCACGGTGGTAATGGTGACACATGGCCTCACTATTGATAACCTTTATAATATCCCACGTGGTAATGGTGACACATGGCCTCACTATTGATAACCTTTATAATACCCACGGTGGTAATGGTGACACGGCCTCACTATTGATAACCTTTATAATATCCCACGGTGGTAATGGTGACACATGGCCTCACTATTGATAACCTTTATAATATCCCACGGTGGTAATGGTGACAGCTGTGGCCTCACTATTGATAACCTTTATAATATCCCACGGTGGTAATGGTGACACGTGGCCTCACTATTGATAACCTTTATAATATCCCACGGTGGTAATGGTGACACGTGGCCTCACTATTGATAACCTTTATAATATCCCACGGTGGTAATGGTGACACATGGCCTCACTATTGATAACCTTTATAATATCCCACGGTGGTAATGGTGACACGTGGCCTCACTATTGATAACCTTTATAATATCCCACGGTGGTAATGGTGACACATGGCCTCACTATTGATAACCTTTATAATATCCCACGGTGGTAATGGTGACACATGGCTTCACTATTGATAACCTTTATAATATCCCACGGTGGTAATGGTGACACATGGCCTCACTATTGATAACCTTTATAATATCCCACGGTGGTAATGGTGACACGTGGCCTCACTATTGATAACCTTTATAATATCCCACGGTGGTAATGGTGACACATGGCCTCACTATTGATAACCTTTATAATATCCCACGGTGGTAATGGTGACACATGGCCTCACTATTGATAACCTTTATAATATCCCACGGTGGTAATGGTGACACATGGCCTCACTATTGATAACCTTTATAATATCCCACGGTGGTAATGGTGACACATGGCCTCACTATTGATAACCTTTATAATATCCCACGGTGGTAATGGTGACACATGGCCTCACTATTGATAACCTTTATAATATCCCACGGTGGTAATGGTGACACATGGCCTCACTATTGATAACCTTTATAATATCCCACGGTGGTAATGGTGACACATGGCCTCACTATTGATAACCTTTATAATATCCCACGGTGGTAATGGTGACACATGGCCTCACTATTGATAACCTTTATAATATCCCACGGTGGTAATGGTGACACATGGCCTCACTATTGATAACCTTTATAATACCCACGGTGGTAATGGTGACACATGGCCTCACTATTGATAACCTTTATAATATCCCACGGTGGTAATGGTGACACATGGCCTCACTATTGATAACCTTTATAATATCCCACGGTGGTAATGGTGACACGTGGCCTCACTATTGAAAACCTTTACAGGTTTGAGATTTTTTTTTTCTTCAATAATTTTTATATTTGCATAATATGTGCATATTTATTAATTAGTTTATTAATTTTAGGTGAAGGTTATTTCCTGAACTTCCCCCCAACCCTCGCCCACAATGAAGGTGTTGCCATCACCACCAGTCCAGTGATGGGTCCTGCGTCCACCACACAGGTGTGTGTCTTAAAGGTTCAATAGTTTAAGTTGTGTAAAACACATTTTTATAAACTAATTAAAATCTATTTGTTGGTTGGTCATATTCAGATTGCTCTAAAAGTTTTGTCTTTATTCACTGATGACATGTTTTTAATTTTATGAATCTTTAAGGAAAATCTTTACGTAAGGAGTAACTTGTTAATGTCTATTTTGATTTATTTAAGGAAAATAAGTCATTTTATTATGATTTTTTTATTATGATATTAAGTCATTTTATTACCTACTGCTCTTACCTTGCCATGCCATCTTTAATGCCATGCCATTCTATGCTACACAGTGGGCTCTGGTCATACTTGATAAATGAAGAGACTCATTTGGTGAATCCTCAACTTATGTTAAAATAGTATTACATATTACCAGTTGGTCAGAACCTAGCCCGGTTGTAACTCATGGAGTGGGTGTATTTCAACAGACTGATACATTTCACTAACCATCTCAGAGTCCATCTAACTCATTGTGCAGCAGCCAGTTTGCGTGGTCCATGTTATTCTGAGACCCGAGACAGAAGTCCTCCTCGTCAAAGTTGCACGTTACAGGCGCGGGACATGATCCAGGACTGGCCTTGACGTCATCAACCGCTACGGAGCCCCAAGTTTCTTCACCAGTTATGACTTCAAACAACCCCTGTATTTGACAACATAAGAATTTTGTACATAGTGTTACCGTAGATAACACTATAGTCGCCAGACGCTCGCCACTGCACTAATGTCGCCAGGTACAATATATTACGAAATTTAGCATCACTACAGCCTTGTATGTGCCACTGAAGATGCATGCACAGTAGTTTATATCATATACATCACACTACATGTCTTCAGTGGCACATACAAGTCTGTAGTGATGCTATAATTTGTAATATAGTGTGCCTGGCGACATTAGTGCAGTGGCAAGTGACTGGCAACTATAGTGTTATCTAGGGAAAGTCTGAGGGGTGTGGTGCTTCAATGGTTACAGGGGCTGATTCCTGACAGTGACATGCTGGACATGGTGTTGGCCACTAACATTTGGAAAGATATCTAGTCATAAATTCAACCCCCATCAGGTTTAAGTCAGCCACATCCAGCAGGGGTAAAAGATAAAAAGGTTTTAATGGTGGGAGCCTGCAGACAACAAGGGGACATTTCTCCAGCGGATATCTCCTACATGAAGCTCCACGGATGGAAGAAGCTATTAAATCCCATATTATAAAAAAGACAGGTTTACTCTGAAAACTATAAAGGAATAATTATGAAATGCATATAACATACATACATAGAAAAGAAAATCCTCTTTGGTAGTGATGGAGAAAGAGGCTCCACGCCAGGTGAGGTGGAAGTTGTCGACCTTGGATGACCCCGCTGGGTTGAGTATTGCCTCACCCAGGTCAACGAAAACCTGGGGGACAACAAAGCACCCATTAAACAACATAGGGAAATGAAAATCTTGAACAAAATATAAATGAAAACAAGGAAGAAGTAGAAGAACAAGATGATGAAGAAAAATAAACATAGAATCTTACTGTCAATGTAAATGAAAATTCTTGAAAAACATATCAATGAAAACCTGGAAGAAGTAGAACCTGATGATGAAGAAGAAAAAGAAACATAGAATCTTAGTGTCAAAGTGCCGGCCTTAGGGTTAGAAATATAATACCAGAAGGTGATGCAGTAGGCTTCAGACACAGGCTGGATTGCAGGAGTCACCCTGTGAGCCATCTTGTTCTTGCCAACAGAGGCTACAGCCACAAACATGGAGTGGCCTCAAAAGTGGCAACAACAACAAGTCATAATTACTACAGCTGTATAAAACATGTTATATTTTGGTTAAACTTAGATGGGGAAGCCTGTTAAATACTTTAATGTGTACAAAATAAACCAAAGTATATATTGAATGATAGGTTAGAAAATAGATTTTAAAAAAATTGATTAAAGATTAACAAAAAAGTTGTGTCAAATCCATCCCACCTCCATGGCAGAAGCCAGAGTGTGGTCCAGGAATGGGCGGCCAGAGTGTGGTCCAGGAATGGGCGGCCAGAGTGTGGTCCAGGAATGGGCGGCCAGAGTGTGGTCCAGGAATGGGCGGCCAGAGTGTGGTCCAGGAATGGGCGGCCAGAGTGTGGTCCAGGAATGGGCGGCCAGAGTGTGGTCCAGGAATGGGTGGCCAGAGTGTGGTCCAGAATGGCGGCCAGAGTGTGGTCCAGGAATGGGCGGCCAGAGTGTGGTCCAGGAATGGGCGGCCAGAGTGTGGTCCAGGAATGGGTGGCCAAGAGCCCCACGTGCACACACAGTTGTCCAGGGGAAGGCAGGAATGGGCGGCCAGAGCCCCACGTGCACACACAGTTGTCCAGGGGAAGGCAGGAATGGGCGGCCAGAGCCCCACGTGCACACACAGTTGTCCAGGGGAAGGCAGGAATGGGCGGCCAGAGCCCCACGTGCACACACAGTTGTCCAGGGGAAGGCAGGAATGGGTGGCCAGAGCCCCACGTGCACACACAGTTGTCCAGGGGAAGGCAGGAATGGGCGGCCAGAGCCCCACGTGCACACACAGTTGTCCAGGGGAAGGCAAGTGTGAAACTGACACAGGTCCTGGGATTCAAAGTGGCACCAGAACGTGCCATTAATGTAACCTTGGGGCATAAACACACATGCAAGACTTAATACAGCAGTGTCACAGTATGTACTCAATGATGCCTATTTCAGATGGCCTGCTTTATCAGGTAACTTAAATGATGCTTACTGAACATTTTTATGCTACATTTAAATCACTCCCCTGATTGCACTATGTCAATTCATCAGTAACTGAACTACAAAGGCAAAGTACACCTTGACTTTGCAGAAACCTCAGTTTTAGGAGATATCATTGTTCAGTGTTCTCTTAGCAGGTCATCGCCTCACAAGCCAATGGGGTACATGAGGATGTAGCTTACAGCTTTGCCATCCACTGTGACTTGTAGCAGCTAGTATCACAGCCTACAGCTATTTCAAAACAACTTGAAACTAAAACATTCTAGAGCTTTTCTAAAAAATCAATGAAGAGAATAACACCTTCTGCAGATTGTTGATTTTTCAGCAGAATGTCAGTGAAGGCGATGACGCCCTCCCAGGCGGGGTTGACGTGAGCCGTGACGCCCACACGGTGGTCGCCCTGCACGCTAATCTCCACGTGGGAAGTCTTCCAGGCGCCCCCACCACTGCCTCCTCTCTCACTCAGCAGGTAGCCCATCAGGCGGCCATTCCCCCTGTCAATATAAAAACACAGGGAACTTACAACTCAATCATGCATTAAAAATCAACATCTTCCTAAAGTCTAGAAATTAATTTTTTTCAAGATGATATAATAAAGACCTGCTGGTCAGTAAGCTCTCTAATTATTACCTGTGAAAAGTTATGATTACCTATTGCTAGGTTTGACTGTTGAGTGGTAAGTTTTTTATAATACTCTCTTTACGTTTGTCTACATGAAGTTTTACATTTCACAGTTCATGGGTTGTGTAAACATACTGCTAATATATTCTCAGATATAATTGCCAGCCTGATTTTTTCATATTTCACTTCCAATCTCCCTTCCCTATATTTTTGCTAGAGACAACTTCTTTCACAGGAATTAAACTTACGTTCTTAAACCAACAGCAAAGTGTGCCTGGTCTTGGGTTTGCCTGTTCCATGAGAGGGCGAGGCAGTAGGTGGCACACTGAAGACTGGGCTCTGCAGCTCGGCCTCCAGGTTCCCCCCGGCCTCCACTGCCTGACGGGATTCTCCCTCAGACCGTGCTAGCTTCATCATGTGGTCTTGACCTAAGGCATAAAAACATCTTACCTACACTAATGGATAGCAAAGGAGTTGCATAGCCAGTATTTGTGAGCACTTACAATAACACAATTAAGGAGTTACACTCAAGGGTGAAACAATTTGTATTTTCAAAAGGGTTTTAGAAATATTATTTGGGATCTAGGGTGAAGAGAAAAAGAAAAAGACAGCCTATTCCTTCCTGTATCTCCACAGATTGTACAAATGCCTACCATTGTAATGTCATTGTGCAACAGGAAGAGTAATGATGGTGCCAAATGCTCTTAACATTGGATCAACTACTCTGATACACCTAGGGAAAAATTATGTTATTTTTATTTAAAAGAGCATCAACAAATCCAGTTAAGTTTTTGCAATATATTTCCCTGAATGAATCCATCTTAACATTTATGTATCTATCTCCATACATATCTCAATCTACCTAACTAATCATCTATTTCTATATCTATAAATAACTATCTGTATATTTGTGTATAGGCACCTATAGAGTCGCGTCTTGGACTGGGAACGCTGTTTATCTATTTACTACAACTTTATCCAAGGCTAATACAAGAATAGCATCCTTGAATTGATCTATTTTGAACGGTTTAGTGAAGATGTTTGAACTAACAAGGCGGAGGGCGGGGGGAGGCGGTCATAGACGGCATATTTATATATAAATAAGGCAAGCTTCGTTTTACACTTACCATCATGAATCCATGTCAGTGGGTAATAGTAGACATTCTGCCATGCACACTGATCCACAGTGAAGGGGCAAGAAATACTCTGGGGAGAAAAAAAAATGATGTGTGTACTCTTGCCATGAAAGACCAGAAATGGTCTTTGCCTAACCCAAAAAGGTGGCAAACAATAGTAAGATATTATGATAAAGAAAAAATAAAATATGCAGTCCATTTTTTTTTCTAGCTATGTGACTTTTCCCTAGATACTTCAGAGTACCAGACATCCAGGTGCTGGTCGACTAGGATTTTGTCATATATGTAGAAATGTAAATATTCAATATCTTAATACATTTTGTTATTGTGAGATGAAGACAATTACCTGTGGAGCTGGAGTGGCTGTGGTTGTAGTTGTGGGGAGTGGCTGTGGTGGCAAGGTTGTAGTTGTAGGGAGTGGCTGTGGTGGCAAGGTTGTAGTTGTAGGGAGTGGCTGTGGTGGCAAGGTTGTAGTTGTAGGGAGTGGCTGTGGTGGCAAGGTTGTGGTTGTAGTTGTAGGGAGTGGCTGTGGTGGCAAGGTTGTGGTTGTAGTTGTAGGGAGTGGCTGTGGTGGCAAGGTTGTGGTTGTAGTTGTAGGGAGTGGCTGTGGTGGCAAGGTTGTGGTTGTAGTTGTGGGGAGTGGCTGTGGTGGCAAGGTTGTAGTTGTGGGGAGTGGCTGTGGTGGCAAGGTTGTAGTTGTGGGGAGTGGCTGTGGTGGCAAGGTTGTAGTTGTAGGGAGTGGCTGTGGTGGCAAGGTTGTAGTTGTAGGGAGTGGCTGTGGTGGCAAGGTTGTGGTTGTAGTTGTAGGGAGTGGCTGTGGTGGCAAGGTTGGACAGTCGTAATGAAAGCTGGTGAAGTTGAAGTCATCAATGGCAATTATAATCAAATTTTTTCTTTCTTTCTTCAGTGATGAGTATCTGTAAGAAAGCCACAACTGTAGTACACACACACTGTCTTCTGAATGCTACAATAGTAAACATAAGTACAGGTGATTCCCAACCTACATACATAGTACCACATTATTAAAGGCTACATATTGGACTCGGTTGTCAGGTAGTAAGTGTGGAGTCAATAGGGAGCTTTAAAAGGAGGCTGGATAATTTCATGGATGGGGATGAAAGGTGGATGTAGGGAGTGTTAAGTAACAGGAACTACCACGTGTAGGTCTCGCGGCCTCTTGTAGCTTCCTTATTTTCTTATGTTCTTATGTTCATATATTCTCAATTCCTATATGGCATGAACAAAACACGAGGCCTATAGTTACCTGGTAGGCTTCAGCGTTCAAGAAGTGCCCTGCCTTGACGTGCACTTGTCCCTCCTCCCAAAAGCCACTGAGGACGTCCTGGCGCCAAACCTCCTTCCGGGACGCGTCTTCAGCGTCCCCTCTATCGTCAGGCTGACATTATCGCCCTGCACCAGGAAAAGATGTATTAACCTCACGTGATGATTGAGCTAAAAGGGTGTTAGGATTCATTACCAGGAGTGTTACAATTAGAAGTGCTGAGGTTATTCTAAAGCTTTATTTGGCTCTAGTCAGACCTCACCTAGACTATGCAGTTCAGTTTTGGTCTCCATATTACAGGATGGATATAGCCTTGTTAGAAACAGTGCAGAGAAGGATGACTTTAGATGTCTGATGAATACCAATAACAATACACGATCATTATGAAATGTATTATTTACGTAAAAGTTCTCTGTGGTCTATTTTTAGTCAGTGTAGTCATAGAGGCGTGGCATACCTTGAGGTAGTACCAAAAGTGGAAGCAGAGGTTACTGTCTTTGTCCGGCACAAACATCTGACTCTGCAGTGTTGCTCTGCCTGTCTCAGCATACTTGGAGTCCATCATATACAGGAACAAGGCTGTGGGGAAAAATTGGTGATTTAAGAAAATTAATAAATAAATGTGTGGTGACACTAACACAAAGCAGTTACTTCATAAGAAATACCAAATACAATTTGTAATTTGAACACACGAAAAATATGCATGTTTTATGATGGTTGATAAATTTTTATGTTACAAATTTTATAAAATTTAAATTTTACAAATAATCAGATTATACAAAGATGATGAAATTTCACACAAAAGAAAATTTTTAATAACAAATCAAACATTTATACGTGAAAAAATTATGATTCAAAATGGCACACATAAAATAGCTTTCCTTGCATTATGTATCAACAATAATCAATGTTTAAAAGGTTTAAAAGGGTTCAGATATCATATCAGAGAGAGAGTTTGGTGTTAGTGTGTCTCTCTTAGTGCAAACCTTCACGGTCCCCATTATGGTCTTTCTCCGGGGCATCCAGGTCTGTGCCCGTCACCCCCGAGCCCACCAACCAGTCTGTCTCATCGGTGAGCTCCTCCCCAGCTATCACATTCTGCCATCCACATGATCCATATGTGCATGTGCAAGTTCCTGGAAACCAAGAGAAAATACAAAAATAAGAGCAAACATCAGACAAGGATACAGAAATGAGAAAATTACCTAAATGAATATGTAGTTTTTAACTTACAAAGTTGGCTCCAACTCTTTGTAATTTTGTCATGCTTATGGATAGCCTACAACACCCATCCATAATAAGTTGTGCCCTAAGTACTATGGTGCAACACCCAATGGGTGTTGCACCATAGTACTTAGGGGAGACAACTATGCATAAATACACGTAGAATATATGAAAGGACAAACCAAGAGTGTCACAGGAAAGCATGGTGATTTTGACATCATCCACAGCCATGGAGGAGTGGTCTTCCCTTTGCCCCTGAAAAGCTTCCCCCAACCATCTGCCCCTGACCGCTGATCCCGCCAGGGACGGGCAACCGAGGGGGGACAGCCACTTGTCAACGTAGTGGCTGGAAAGAGGAAAACAAAACAGAGGGTAAATATGCATAAAAAACAATAATCGTAAATAGACTGGAAGTGGATACGAGGGTTTTTAGCTCAACTGAAATGCATGTTTGGTCTTTTGGTAGTATGAAAAACTTAACTTTTGCCCTTGAGGTTGCTTGGTAAACTTCATAGGCTTATTCAAAGGAAAACATATAACCTCTTACGCCAAAAACTACGGGAACCTGAATCAATTTACGTCCAATTCACTTTATAACTAGTCGGTCAGATCCCTAAGCCTGTAATAACTCCGCCAGTGTCTGTACTTCCTTTTCTGGTGGTTTTTTTCAACTGCACTATTAGATATCAAAATGCAACATAGGTGAACTGAAAATATATTCAGCTATACTTAACTATACTAAGATGGGAAAAAACCACTTTATATAATATTTTCCTATTTTTGCTGATTGTTAAAGTACAGTAAAGCAAAAGTTTTGCCCATCAGTTAAATTCATCTGCCCTATATAGCATTTCATTTCAAGCATATAATTCTTCAACAAAGTACAATACGGTGCAGCTCCAGCTTCAAAATGGGATCAAACTGAGCTCTCTGAGACAAATGGTAACTCTGCTAGGAGCTTTAGAAATAAAACTTCCCTAGTGACCCTTACACAACAGTTCACTAAGTATGTCAGCGGGTGGTACATATCACAGACATTTTTGGCATATTCTCCTGACATGAAAGGATTAATGGCTCATTCAAGTTTTAAGGATGATGTAAAGTGCACCACATACCTTTCTCCTGCCACAGGTGGTAGCCCACGCCTACCTGTGTGGATCTGTTGGCATACAGGGGCCTTATCCGCCCATGTATGGAGTATGTCTCATATGTTTGGGGAGGATCCACTCATACAGCTCTCCTAAACAGGGTTGAGTCAAAAGCTTTTCGTCTCATCAACTCCTCTCCTCTGACTGACTGTCTTCAATCTTTAAATCACCGCCGCAATGTTGCTTTTCTTGCTCTCTTCTACCGTTTTTCATGCTCACTGCTCTTCTGAACTTGCTAACTGCATGCCTTCCCCCCCCGCGGGCTCGCTGCACAAGACTTTCTACTCATTCCCATCCCTATTCTGTCCATCTCCTAATGCAAGAGTTAATCCAGTATCTTACTCTTTATCCCCTTTCACTGTAAAAATCTGGATCACTCTTCTGTTTCTATTTTTCCACTTTCCTATGACTTAAATCTTTTCAAAAGAAGAGTAACAAGGGCACCTCCCGAACTAAATTGGCTCACCCCTCTTTTTTATTTTATTCTCTTACTGTCTTCTTTATAGGGACTGGCAACTAAGCGGGCTTTGTGTTACCCATTTTTGTTGTGCCCTTGGCCAGTTCCTTGTGATGTAAAAAAACAACAACAACAACAACAACACAGAGAGCCTGTCCCTGTTGGTGGCGCCATTGTGCACATAACAGAAGGAAACACACAGGGAGGTGTTTACGGGCTGGGATATCCATGGTGTTGCGAGCCACCCCACTACACCATCGTGGTCACTGGGCACCAATGCTGCCTCCATGTAATGACCTGAGGGCAGCCATTGCTAACTTAAAAGGGACATATAACTATCCTATATTCACACTATGTGATACCATCTTATGAAATCATACATGTCTAGTCTAGTCTACACTGATATCTATTCTTTGCACTGGGCACTTATCTATCAGTACAATGATGAAGACAGCATTCAGTGAAGGAGTTTCTAGATAACTAGCCTTTTTCCATACATGCAAAGTGGCGTTGAAGGAGCAAGCAAAATGAAGTAAAATGGACTTACAAAAAAACTGCAATGACTCCAAACAAATAAGTTAAATTCATTCATCCCTTACACTCCCTCATCATCATATTTCTAATAACTAGGGACATTTATGTAAATCCAATAAAACATTGCTCCACACAGGAGGGTTAGCAGGTAGGATTGCAATTTTTTTTTATGACACTGAACATGTAAAGACCTACTGCTATCCATAAAGTAATGCATTAAACAGTAACCCTAGCCCGTCGGGTAGGTGTGCTCAACAGGGCTATGGGGAGTCAGGGAAGTGTTCATGTCCTGCAGAGGGAAGACCCAGGTCCAGTTGGCAAGACTGCAGCAGGTGTCTTTCTAATCCTGTGTAATTGGCCTTGCCAGCTGACATTGTGCTGACCTTGGAACATTCCTTACCCTCTATCTCCCCCCCCCCCCCCCCCCCCGCTCATCTCCACCAGGTGTCTTCCTAATCCTTCATAATTGGCCTTTCCAGCTGTCACCGCCCTGCCCTTGACCACCTTACCCTGGGAACATTTCTTCCCCCCCATCCCACACCTCTTATTAATCCCCTCCAGGTGTCTTCTTAATCCTGCATAATGGGCCTTTCTGAAATTAGGTAATTTTTGCTTTTTGACACTTAATTTTCCAACTTCCCATTTTAAGCTAAATCTGATCTCATAATGGTCGCTATTATCTAACTTGCCACCGACCTCCACCTCTGTAACTAAATCGTCTCTGTTTGTCAGTAACAAATCCAGAATATTATCTCCTCTAGTAGGCTCCTTGATTGCTTGACTTAGGAAGTTATCCTGGATTATATTTAACAATTCATCTGCGTCGCTGTCACCTATGATTAAATCCCAGTCTATATTCCTAAGATTAAAATCTCCCACCACGCATAATCGATTATATCTGCAGGCCTTGTTTATTTCTTCCCATATAGGAGCTGAATCCTCTTTACATAAGTTTGGAGGCCTATACACTACACCCAAAACCATTTTCTCAGTTCCCTCCGTAACCTCTACCCATATAGACTCTATGCTGTCATCTGTTTTTATAACATTATTAACACAACACTGCAATGCATCTCTTGCATAAAGCGCAACTCCTCCTCCTCGTCTGCCTACTCTGTCCTTGTGAAATAACTTATACCCAGCTATCTCGACTTCCGGATCGAATACCTTTCCTGACATATCCAACCATGTTTCTGTTAATGCTATTATATCAAAATCCTCTACACTATTTATTCCTCTCAGGTAATCTATCTTGTTTAAAATACTCCTACAGTTTGTATAGTAGACCTTCAAGCAACTCTTCTTTTTGTCAATTTTCCCTTTATCTTTAAGGGGAGAATCCGCCGTGAAAATATGAAAATAATTTTTTAATATACGAATTTGAGTGATATGGTCTATGCAGTGGTTCTCAACCTGGGGGCCATGGCAATAATTTAAGGGGGCCATGGTGGGCTGTTGCAAATTATACATTTCTAAATAATGTTAGGAATCTGAATAAAAAAAACCCTTGCATCACTGTCCTGGCAAAGAAAATGTTCTTGTTTTAATAATTATTTGATTAATCATTAAGTTGACAATAACATTTTGTTACATAATATTGTTACGAATGTGTGTGTACGTGTGTATGTATGTATGTGTGCGAAATTGTAATTGTTTGTGCAGTGTAGGTGTGATAGAAAACGCGGAGGAGAACGAACGCGTATGAGACGGGTGAGAGACCCGGGCGGTGAGTGAGGGTGAGTCACCGGGAGACAGAGGGAGAGAGGCGATCTAATGATCTCAGTGTGGCCTGGGATATCATCACGTAAACATGTGGGTATAATGGATTCTGAACCATAGACTGTGTTACTTATTTTGTTCGACAATTATAAATGCGGTCGCTGTTTTTCGTGTGTGAAATATTTCTTATTTTTTGGTATCATTGTTTTTCATGCTCATTCCCTACTTAGGTATTCCTGCTTTCTTTTTTTTAGTGCTAATATTGATGTGACTCGCTATTCTTCTTATTATTTCAATTGGGGCAGTGCTTGTCAAAGGAGGCGTGTTCTTGCTGTAGAAAGTACATTTCAGCTTGCTAGCTTGAGTGTGAATGTTTATCATCTTTACTCTCTGTGTGTATGACTGTGTGTGCTTAATTTGTGAGTCCATGGATGTGTTATGTATGTGGCTATTTGTGTGTTTGTCATTTTATCACTTGTCCTATTTATCTGTCCTTCATTATTATTCTTTTGTCTTATCACTTAATGTTTGTTCTGATGTTCTGTCTTCTTTATTTTCCGTAGATTTGCGATGGCTACTAGTGTTAGTAAGAAGCGGAAGTACAGTGAAGAGTACATTAACTACGGATTGACATCAATCCTCGCTGATGGCATCGAGAAACCTCAGTGTGTACTGTGCTTCAAGTGCTGGGGAACGATTCTATGAGGCCTAGTAGTTGAAGCATCATTTGCTGACCATCCATACACAGTATGCTGAGAAAGACCCCGATTTCTTCAGGCGCCACGAAAGTAGTTTGGGAAAACAGAAACTGGATGGGACTGTTGCTTTCCAACAACAGACCTCAAGTGTAGTTGAGGCATCATACGAGGTTGCCCTCGAAATAGCGAAGCAAAAGAAGCCCCACACAATTGGTGAAACCTTAATCAAGCCATGTACTTTAAAGATGGTCAAGCGTGTTCTTGGAGATGCAAGTGAACGTAAAATTCAACAAATTTCCTTGTCAAACGACACAGTGAAGCGGAGAATTAATGAAATGTCAGATGACATAAGGAAAAAAGTGATACAGGAGATCAAATCGTCTGCAACTGGTATGTTTGCAATACAGCTGGATGAGTCAACGGATGTGAGTTCTTGTGCACAGCTACTCGTGTTGTTAGGTGTGTTTTCTTGTGTGATATCAAGGAAGAATATCTGTTATGTACACAGCTTGAGACCACCACAACAGCTAAAGATGTGATGGAAAAGCTATCTTCTTTCTTCAAGCTAACAGGATCCCCTGGGACAATTGTTGTGAGTCTGTACAGACGGGGCTCCAGCGATGCTGGGATCAAAATCAGGGTTCCAGAAGCCTGTCAAGGAAGTAGTCCGAATGCCAAGGGGGTTCATTGTATGATCCATCGTTTTGCACTGGCGTCGAAAACCCTCCCTGATGAACTTGCAAGATCCTGGAGGCAGTGGTCAAATGCATCAACTTTGTAAAAGCTGGAGCTCTGAACTCTCGCCTTTTCCAGAACCTTTGTAGAGACATGGATTCGGAGCATGAAGCTCTCCTCTTTTACTCCAAAGTGCGCTGGCTTTCCAAGGGCAATGTTGTGAATCGAGTGTTTGAACTTCGGGGGGAGCTTAAATTGTTCCTGGAAATGCAAGGGAAAGATGATCTGTTGAGTCACTTCAATGAGGTTTTGTGGGAGCCACATCTTGCATATTTAGCAGATATATTTGAGCAGCTAAATAGGTTGAATCTGAAGCTACAGGGCAAGGAAAGAAATGTGTTTCACCTGATGGATTGTCTTCGTGGATTTCTTGCCAAGCTCCAGAATTGGCAAAGGAAAGTCGGTGCCGGGAATGTTGCCATGTTTGAAAACCTTTCCGCTGTCCTTGACGAGAATGAAGAAGATAGTCTGTTTGACCCATTACTTAAAACTGAAATCACTCAGCATCTGAGATCCTTGGAAAGTGAACTTAATAGGTACTTCCCAGAATTCGAGGAGGAAGAAGGGAAGTTGTTAATGAATCCATTCTCTGGCACTCTTGATATTACTACCATTCCCAGTGACGTTCAGGACGAGTTCCTTGATCTCAAACATGATTCTGCTGCCAAATATCTCTATGAAGAAAAATCTCTGAATGTATTCTGGTGTTCAATGCATCAGTCATATCCAAAAGTCAGTGAGATTGCACTTCGACTACCTCTTGCCTTTTTCAACTACCTATTTATGTGAGTCTGGTTTCTCCACCCTTCTACAAATCAAGAATAAGAGCCGGAACCGATTGCATGTGGACCCCGACATGAGATGTGCATTGTCAGTGACAAAACCTCGGATTCGTCAACTGACTGAAAAGAAACACTATCAGCCTTCCCACTGATGTGTCATAAAATATGCAGAGATTAATGGAACTTTTTCCCAACCAGATTCAAATTTGCTAGTGTCCGCTAGTCTTTTGTAGGCAAGTGATGTAAGTCAAGCCTATCACAGAAATCTATCAAATATAAGATAATTATGACTGTAAACTTTGTAATAAAGCAAGGCTGTTCTCTTCAGCAACATTTTTTTTTTCTTTTTTTTTACCTTTTTTGGCGGGGTGGAATTTGGTAGAAAAATGAAGGGGAGCCACACAAATGTTGAGAATTCATGAAGGGGGGAATGGAGTGACAAAGGTTGAGAACCACTGTACTAGGGGGTCAAAAGGGAATACATAGAAGGAGGATGTTAGGTCAAAGGTTAGTTTTATGAGAATGAAATCACTTTCATTAGGTGTGAATCATAATTATAGGCTAGGGGCAGACAAGAGACTAAGGCTATAAGAGTACTCATCCACCATTATCAAAGGGACAATATTTCAATAAGGGATAATACAGCCATATCAAAGGGATAATCAAGGGAATAAATATAAGGATAAAATGTATATACTATGGAGAGACAATGGAATTAATATAAGGAGACAAGGGCATACATATAGGTGTCTTGCACTGACGTCACGACCTAGCGGCTTCAAGCCAAATGCCGCCCGTCGGAGCGAGCTGGAAGACCAACAAACTCCACTTGCCGCCCGTGTTTGCCTGCTTATGGTAATTTTCCCCTACCAAATATATATTTATCAGTATAAAAGAGTATACCTGCCCCACACTTCACAGCACAGTAGTACTGTGAAGTGTGGGGCAGGTGTATCCAGCTTTTTCCCTGTGAATACAGGAGTGAGGCAAGGGTGCGTCCTTGCCCCATCACTTTTCAACGCTTGTATGGACTGGGTATTGGACAAGGTTGTAGATCTAAGTGATTGTGGAGCATCCGTCGGCAACACCAAGATCACTGATCTTGTTTTTGCCGATGATGCAGTAATCTTTGCTGAGTCGCTGGAGGTCCTGGTGATGGCTCTCGAGGCGCTGCACGAGGAGGCAAAGCCTTTGGGACTTGAGGTCTCCTGGCTCAAGACCAAGGTCCAGGTGTTTGGAGACTTACTAGATGAAGCAGTACAGTCTGTTCATGCGTGTGGCGAGGACATTGAGATCTTGGAAAGTTTTACATACTTGGTAGCGCAGTCCATAATGACGGCGGGTCACGTCAAGAAAGTCTTACGGCGGATTGGCATAGCCCACGGTGTTATGGAACTCTCTCGTGGGAGTATTTGGCGTTGTCGGTACCTGTGCAGGAGGACAAAGATCCGGATCTTCAAGTCGCTTGTGATCCCTGTCTTACTCTATGGTTGTGAGACATGGACACTAAATAGTGACTTGAAGAGACGAATCAATGCCTTTGGTAATAAGTGTCTTCGCAGAATCATGGGGTATCGCTGGGATGATTACGTGTCAAATCAGCGATTGCACCGTGAGACTGAATCGAGGCCTATTACCTGCATAGTCCGTCAGCGCCAACTTGGGCTATATGGGCATGTGGCACGCTACCCTGAAACCGATCCTTCCCATCGGGTTGTATCTGTAAGAGACAATCCGGCGTGGAGGAGGCCAAGGGGGCGCCCACAAGGCTCGTGGCTGGGGCAAGTTGATGTTTCTTGTCGAGAGCTGCTTGGTATGGGAAAGGAGCCTGCATGGGAACTCGCGCGTGGTGACCCCCGGGAGTGGCGTTGTAGGGTGGGCGAGGCGACGCGCCCCCCAGTGTATGCCCCCAATGATTAATGATTGAGTATAAAAAGTATACTGTCATCCTCGGAAATGTTTGTTCTGTAATATTATCAAATAAAAAACCGTAAAACACGTTAAATAACTGCCGTTATGAGACTCAAGAAATATGCATGAACTTAATATTATATTAAACTCTGCGCCATTTAATATTTTGCAAGAAAACTTTTTACATGGAGAATATCAATAGAAGCGGAATTTCATTAGCTTTCCATTGATATATTTCGTTATCTGATAAATGAATTAGCAGCATGCATAAATTAGTGTTAACTAAATAAATAACCTCATCAATCGGGAAAAATTACCAGATTTCATGATGTTATTTATTTAGTTAACGCTAATTTATGCATGGTTCTAATTCATTTATCAGATAACGAAATATATCAATGGAAAGCTAATGAAATTCCGCTTATATTGGTATTCTCCATGTAAAAAAAATTCTCGCAAAATATTAAATGTGAGCTGGAGTTGGTGAATATTAAGTTCATGCATATTTCTTGAGTCTCATAATGGCCTTTCTTTAGTGTGTTTTACGGTTTTTTATTTGATAATATTGCAGAACAAGCATTTCCGAAGATAACAGTATACCTTTTATACTGGGAAACATATTTAGTAGGGGAAAATTACCATAAGCTGGCAAACACGGGCGGCAAGTGGAGTTTGTTGGTCCTCCAGCTCGCTCCGACGGGCGGCATTTGGCTTGAAGCCGCGTCTGTGGCAGCCACAACAAGGACTGTGGCGTCACGTACAACACACCTATAAGGAGCAATACTCACCAATGACTTATTCATGGCCCTCCGCACCTCCTCTGATCCCTGGCCATAGATCTGCAGGAACAGTTTATTGAGGACCGTGTCTCCCTCCAGCTTCTCGGCTTCCTCCTCCTTCTTTACCTCGGCCTCCAGCTTGTCCCAGTCGTGCTTCCGCGGCGCCCACGAGGGGTAGGCCGGGATCTTGGCTGCCTCGGAAACCCCTGCCAAGGCGAGGCCAAACACACTGTTACTCCACTATTATTCCTACTCTATTCCTCTATTATTACTCCTCTATTCCTTTATTATTACTCCTCTATTCCTTTATTATTACTCCTCTATTCCTTTATTATTACTCCTCTATTCCTCTATTATTACTCCTCTATTCCTCTATTATTACTCCTCTATTCCTTTATTATTACTCCTCTATTCCTTTATTATTACTCCTCTATTCCTTTATTATTACTCCTCTATTCCTTTATTATTACTCCTCTATTCCTTTATTATTACTCCTCTATTCCTTTATTATTACTCCTCTATTCCTCTATTATTACTCCTCTATTCTTTTGTTCCTCTATTCCTTTATTATTACTCCTCTATTCCTTTATTATTACTCCTCTATTCCTTTATTATTACTCCTCTATTCCTTTTTTTATTAAATCCTCTATTCCTCTATTATTACTCCTCTATTCCTTTGTTCCTCTATTCCTTTATTATTACTCCCTCTATTCCTTTATTATTACTCCTCTATTCCTTTATTATTACTCCTCTATTCCTTTATTATTACTCCTCTATTCCTCTATTATTACTCCTCTATTCCTTTGTTCCTCTATTCCTTTATTATTACTCCTCTATTCCTTTATTATTACTCCTCTATTCCTTTATTATTACTCCTCTATTCCTTTATTATTACTCCTCTATTCCTTTATTATTACTCCTCTATTCCTTTATTATTACTCCTCTATTCCTCTATTATTACTCCTCTATTCCTCTATTATTACTCCTCTATTCCTTTGTTCCTCTATTCCTTTTTATTACTCTCTATTCCTTTATTATTACTCCTCTATTCCTTTATATTACTCCTCTATTCCTCTATTATTACTCCTCTATTCCTTTTGTTCCTCTATTCCTTTATTATTACTCCTCTATTCCTTTATTATTACTCCTCTATTCCTTTATTATTACTCCCCTATTCCTCTATTATTACTCCTCTATTCCTTTGTTCCTCTATTCCTTTATTATTACTCCTCTATTCCTTTATTATTACTCCTCTATTCCTTTTTTATTACTCCTCTATTCCTCTATTATTACTCCTCTATTCCTTTATTATTACTCCTCTATTCCTTTGTTCCTCTATTCCTTTATTATTACTCCTCTATTCCTTTATTATTACTCCTCTATTCCTTTATTATTACTCCTCTATTCCTTTATTATTACTCCTCTATTCCTTTATTATTACTCCTCTATTCCTCTATCATTACTCCTCTATTCCTTTATTATTACTCCTCTATTCCTCCATCATTACTCCTCTATTCCTTTATTATTACTTCTCTATTCCTCCATCATTACTCCTCTATTCCTTTATTATTACTCCTCTATTCCTTTATTATTACTCCTCTATTCCTTTATTATTACTCCTCTATTCCTCTATTATTTCTCCTCTATTCTTTATTATTACTCCTCTATTCCTTTATTATTACTCCTCTATTCCTTTATTATTACTCCTCTATTCCTTTATTATTACTCCTCTATTCCTCTATTATTACTCCTCTATTCCTTTATTATTACTCCTCTATTCCTTTATTATTACTCCTCTATTCCTTTATTATTACTCCTCTATTCCTTTATTATTACTCCTCTATTCCTTTATTATTACTCCTCTATTCCTTTATTATTACTCCTCTATTCCTCTATTATTACTCCTCTATTCCTTTGTTCCTCTATTCCTTTATTATTACTCCTCTATTCCTATATTATTACTCCTCTATTCCTTTATTATTACTCCTCTATTCCTTTATTATTACTCCTCTATTCCTTTATTATTACTCCTCTATTCCTCTATTATTACTCCTCTATTCCTTGTTCCTCTATTCCTTTATTATTACTCCTCTATTCCTTTATTATTACTCCTCTATTCCTTTATTATTACTCCTCTATTCCTCTATTATTACTCCTCTATTCCTTTGTTCCTCTATTCCTTTATTATTACTCCTCTATTCCTTTATTATTACTCCTCTATTCCTTTATTATTACTCCTCTATTCCTCTATTATTACTCCTCTATTCCTTTATTATTACTCCTCTATTCCTTTGTTCCTCTATTCCTTTATTATTACTCCTCTATTCCTTTATTATTACTCCTCTATTCCTTTATTATTACTCCTCTATTCCTTTATTATTACTCCTCTATTCCTCTATCATTACTCCTCTATTCCTTTATTATTACTCCTCTATTCCTTTATTATTACTCCTCTATTCCTTTATTATTACTCCTCTATTCCTTTATTATTACTCCTCTATTCCTTTATTATTACTCCTCTATTCCTTTATTATTACTCCTCTATTCCTTTATTATTACTCCTCTATTCCTCTATTATTACTCCTCTATTCCTTTGTTCCTCTATTCCTTTATTATTACTCCTCTATTCCTTTATTATTACTCCCCTATTCCTTTATTATTACTCCTCTATTCCTCTATTATTACTCCTCTATTCCTTTATTATTACTCCTCTATTCCTTTGTTCCTCTATTCCTTTATTATTACTCCTCTATTCCTTTATTATTACTCCTCTATTCCTTTATTATTACTCCTCTATTCCTTTATTATTACTCCTTATTCCTCTATTATTACTCCTCTATTCCTTTATTATTACTCCTCTATTCCTTTATTATTACTCCTCTATTCCTTTATTATTACTCCTCTATTCCTTTATTATTACTCCTCTATTCCTCTATTATTACTCCTCTATTCCTTTATTATTACTCCTCTATTCCTTTATTATTACTCCTCTATTCCTCTATTATTACTCCTCTATTCCTTTGTTCCTCTATTCCTTTATTATTACTCCTCATTCCTTTATTATTACTCCTCTATTCCTTTATTATTACTCCTCTATTCCTTTATTATTACTCCTCTATTCCTTTATTATTACTCCTCTATTCCTTTGTTCCTCTATTCCTTTATTATTACTCCTCTATTCCTTTATTATTACTCCTCTATTCCTTTATTATTACTCCTCTATTCCTTTGTTCCTCTATTCCTTTATTATTACTCCTCTATTCCTTTATTATTACTCCTCTATTCCTTTATTATTACTCCTCTATTCTTTATTATTACTCCTCTATTCCTTTATTATTACTCCTCTATTATTACTCCTCTATTCCTTTATTATTACTCCTCTATTCCTTTATTATTACTCCTCTATTCCTTTATTATTACTCCTCTATTCCTTTATTATTACTCCTCTATTCCTTTATTCCTCTATTATTACTCCTGTATTCAGGGATCTTAGCCACCTCAGACACCCGTGCCAAGATGAGACCAACCCTGTACTTGTTATTCCTCTGTTATTCCTTTATTACTCCTCTATTATTATTATTATTATCTTAGCTGCTTCGGAAACCCCTGGGAAGGCGAGGGGAACCATACACTGTTACTCCTCTATTATTCCTTTATCACTCTATTATTACTCCTCTATTCGGGATCTTGGCAGCCTCCGAAACCCCTGGGAAGGTGAGGCCAAGCATACACTGTTACTGCTCTGTTATTCCTCTAGTGTTTACTGTCCTCCTGTTATTACTCCTCTACCACTCTACCAGGACTACAACCAACACTGCCTGGCTATTCTACCTACTAGTCTATTTTTTTTAACGAGGCAAAAATTCCATTCTATCTGAAGGTCTCCTGCTTAAAATGATGCCTATGTTTACCTGATAATAGGGTTAACTATGATAAAATACAACTGAAATTAAGAAGAAGCGTAGTATTCCCTTCTCCTGGCATCAAATATCAGTCAGTAAGCAGCACGGGGGCAGGATTTTTCACCTCGTTAAAAAGAACAGAGTCTAGGGCAAGGAATTATTCACTAACATAAAGCGCGTTTTCGCGGCCGCTCTGGCCCGGTCTGGACTGGGCTAGTCCCGGGCGGCCACTGTTTTTGCGAGGCAGTCTGGAACAGTTTAGCCCAGTCCAGTCCGGTGCAGCCCAGATAGCAGGACCACCTTGGACCAGTGTGGGGAGAACTGGCGCATGCACACTAAAGTCAGCGGGGAAGACGACCAGGAGCTTCTCGTGCTGCTGACAAGACATGAAACACCATGATGGCCGACCATAAGACTAAAGTAATTTCACGAAAAATTACAATATTCGCAATTTGCTGAAACATCTTGGGAAATTAATGTACCGTCAGCAACACTATATTGCATTTCTGCCCGGAGGACCGCCCACTCGATCCCCCAGCCAATAGGAACCACGAATGGGACGGGACCAGTCTCGATGTATTTTCGCGACCATCAGTCCACCCTGACCCGGTCCGGACTGGACTGAACCAGGGCGGTGAACATCACGAAAATGCGCTAATACTTACTTTGGTTTATTGGGTGGTGGTCAGGTCCTGTGTTGGTGTTGGGTCAGCCTGTCACCGCCTCGGCCAGTCCACACGTCACCTCTGCTTCCAGCCTGCAAATAATGCCATCATAAGAACATAAGAACATAAGGAAGCTACAAGAGGCTGGGAGACCTACACGTGGTAGTTCCTGTTACTTAACACTACCTACATCCACCTTTCATCCCCATCCATGAATTTATCCAGGCTCCTTTTAAAGCTCCCTATTGACTCCACACTGACTACCTGACGACTGAGTCCATGCCAATCATTCACCACTCTATTTGTGAACCAGTTTTTCTCTATTTCTTTTTAACATTACGGTTTGTGTTGAAAAATGTTGAAAAATGTTGAAATAAAGTATACCTGAGGAGGTTAATATGTCATACTGTCTTTTTGTACCCATTTCTCCTTCCCAAAGTTACTGAATCTAAAAAATTACAGAAAAAAAATACATCTACAAGTTGACAATGTCTTATCTGAAAACCTTGGGACCAGACACTTCTCGGATTTCGGAATTTTTCGGATTTCAGAATGGAAGATTTTTAGCGTGGATTTTAACGCTTTTTAATACTCGGAGGAAGTTCATCACAAGCTGAAAGAAAGAAATTGTCACCCAGTGGAGAGAGAGAGAGAGAGAGAGAGAGAGAGAGAGAGAGAGAGAGAGAGAGAGAGAGAGAGAGAGAGAGAGAGAGAGAGAGAGAGAGAGAGACCTTATGTATGGCATATTAGTGATGCTAAGAGTATTGTTATTGATAAATATAAGGTGGACGATCACAATTACCGCCATATTAGCCTTTCATCGTCATATTCTCCCTGAAATACATGACTGTTCTTACTTTGAGGCCGGTAATGGAATATTGTGACGTGTTTTCGCCAAGTGTCTCCCGCTGAATACTACAGACACGTACCCAGGGTATACCTTGAGGCGCTGATCCTAGGTTCGAGTCACGCGTGCCCGAGGGTAGACAAACACGTAATACACTACACATACGCACACACACACCGCCATATTGCACACACACACTCACCACACAAACACACACACACGTACACACACCGCCCACCTTGTAGATGTAGAGGTAATTAGATAATGATGTAATTAGATCCATAGGTAACCGCATGACGACTTTCTTCAAGTTGAAGTAAACAGCTGATTGAAATTTGATCTCAACCTTGATCTTAAAGTTGCCTCGAAACCAAAATATTGCCAGATTATTCATAGATTGAGTTTTATTTATATATATATGTGCCCATAATAGCAAATATATTGATTTATAAAGACTTATGATGCACAGAAATATATATATTGCCCCAAGAAATAGTAGTAGTAGTAGTAGTGGTACCTACCTACCGTAGATAACAGTATAGTCGTCACCTGCCCTAATGTCGCAGTAGTTTATATCATGACTGTATAATCTACCCTGTTTCAGCGTTGTTTTATGCTTTGTTTCTACGAGTATATACGGTTTCAAATTTCACTACTCAGTTTTTTTTCGGGCGACGACGACAGCGTCAGTAGTAGTAGTAGCAAAGATCTTTCTACCTTTGGTAGTAGTAGTGGTAGTAGTAGTTACAGCAAAGACATTCAACACTTGGCTTGAATGTCTTTGGTTACAGTAGTAGCCTAGTAGTAGTAGTAGTAGTAGCAGTAGTAGTAGTAGTGCACATGGTAGTAGTTACAGTAGTAGTAGTAGTAGTAGTGGTAGTAGTTACAATAGTAGTAGTAGTAACAGTAGTAGTAGTAGTAGTAGTAGTAGTAGTAGTGCACATGGCAGTAGTTACAGTAGTAGTAGTAGTAGTAGTGGTAGTAGTAGTAACAGTAGTAGTAGTAGTAGTAGTAGTAACAGTAGTAGTAGCTAGTAGTAGTAACAGTATAATAGTAGTAGTAGTAATAGTAGTAGTAGTAGTAGTAGTAGTATGTACGCCCTTGGCATGTCAGTCCTTCAAGACGTGATTGCGTTTGAAAAAACCAAGGTGAAGCAGGTGGCATATGCTGACGACCTGTCAGGAGCCGGCAAATTACAGGACCTAAGCCACTGGTGGGAGTTAATACAGGCCAATGGCCCTACCATAGGATACACACCCAACGCCGCTAAATCCTTCCTCATCGTCAAGCCAGAGCACTATGACGGGGCTGTAAACATCTTCAGTGGCAGTGGAGTTGTAGTAACGAAGGAAGGACAGCGGCACTTGGGTGCTGTTATTGGAACAGAGGAGTATAAGAAGGAGTACGTCGGAGAGAAAGTGTCTGAGTGGGTGCACGAGGTCGATGTCCTGTCAGCCATGGCCAAGACCGAGCCTCACGCAGCCTACGCGGCATACACGCATGGCCTGCAACATCGGTGGAACTTCGTCATGCGCACCATCCCGGACATCAGCCCTCTCCTCAGACCGCTGGAGGAATCTATAAAGAACACCTTCATACCAGCGTTACTGAGATCTCCCGTCCTGAGGAATGACACGAGGGCGTTGCTCGAACTCCCTCCAAGACTAGGCGGGATGGGAATCACCTCTCCTGAGAAGATGGCTGAGGTGGAGAACCTCAACTCCATCAACCTTACCAGGTCCCATCACGGATATGATCATCGCTCAGGACGCACAAGGTGAAATCGACCAAAGTGTGATCGCTGAGCAAAAGAAACGATTCTCACGAGACAGGCAGCAAGGGCAGAAGACCAGCCTTGAACACCTTTCGACCATCCTGCATCCAGACACCGTGAGAAAAATCCACATCGCACAGGAGACGGGAGCGTCCAACTGGCTAACATCACTACCAATCAGAGCAAAGGGCTTCAACCTCAACAAACAAGAATTTGTCGATGCCGTTGCTCTGAGGTACGGCTGGCCAGTGGAAGGACTCCCCAAACACCTGTGTGTGTGGATCCCCCAACAGCGCAGACCACACCATGACGTGCAAAAGGGGGGATTCGTGTGTATCAGGCACGACGAGGTGAGGGACCTGACAGCCAGCATGCTCAAGGAGGTGTGCCACGACGTCTCCACCGAGCCAACCCTTCTGCCTCTAGATGGGGAACTCCTGCGGTACAGGACAGCCAATACCGCCCCTGAGGCTCGCGTGGACATCTGTGCTCGGGATTCTGGACCAGAGGGCAGCGGACCTTTTTGGACATCCGGGTCTTCGACCCGATGGCCGCCTCCCATCGTGAACTCTCCCTCGAGGCTGTCCACCACAGGAACGAGCTGGAGAAGACAAGGGCCTATGGCGATAGGATCCTGCAAGTCGACCATGGTACCTTCACGCCCCTGGTCTTCACCACATCTGGCGGCATGGCCCCCAAGGCTAGGAGCTTCTACTCAAGACTAGCTGACTTGATGTCAGTAAAGAAGCACCAGCCAAGGAGCTCCGTCGCCGCCTGGATGAGGTGTCGCCTCTCCTTCTCCCTGCTCCGGTCTGCCCTCCTGTGTCTCAGGGGTACGAGATACTCCACTCCCTCTAACACGGACATAGGTGACCTCGATTGCGAGGCCACATTGGTAGAGAGTGGG
>JACEEZ010002592.1:0-10000 GCA_016584305.1 Chionoecetes opilio | reverse complement strand
ATCCTAGTATGTTCTCTTCTTAGTTTTCTTCAATGTTTTTTATCCTAGTATGTTCTCTTCTTAGTTTTCTTCAATGTTTTTTATCCTAGTATGTTCTCTTCTTAGTTTTCTTCAATGTTTTTTATCCTAGTATGTTCTCGAGTTCCTTCATCAGCTGAGCTCTCTTCTTCTCCAGCTCGTCCTCGCTCAGCTCTCCCTCCTCCAAGCTCACCTCACCGGCCTCCCGCTCAGAAGACTTCTTCACAGACTCCACCTCTGAGTGCCCTCGAGATCTGGGTGTGATGAGACAGGAGAACTTTAGAACATTAGAACATAAGGAACATAAGGAACATAAGGAACATTAGAACATAAGGAACATAAGGACATCAGAACATAAGGAATATCAAAACATCAGAACATTAGAACATCAGAACATAAGGAACATCAGAACATCAGAACATAAGGAACATTAGAACATCAGAACATTAGAACATCAGAACATTAGAACATCAGAACATAAGGAACATCAGAACATCAGAACATAAGGAACATCAGAACATGAGGAACATCAGAACATCAGAACATAAGGAACATCAGAACATCAGAACATAAGGAACATCAGAACATGAGGAACATCAGAACATCAGAACATAAGGAACATCAGAACATCAGAACATAAGGAACATCAGAACATGAGGAACATCAGAACATAAGGAACATCAGAACATGAGGAACATCAGAACATAAGGAACATCAGAACATCAGAACATAAGGAACATCAGAACATGAGGAACATCAGAACATCAGAACATAAGGAACATCAGAACATAAGGAACATTAGAACATCAGAACATTAGAACATCAGAACATCAGAACATCAGAACATCAGAACATGAGGAACATCAGAACATAAGGAACATCAGAACATAAGGAACATCAGAACATCAGAACATAAGGAACATCAGAACATAAGGAACATCAGAACATAAGGAACATTAGAACATCAGAACATGAGGAACATCAGAACATAAGGAACATCAGAACATCAGAACATGAGGAACATCAGAACATAAGGAACATCAGAACATAAGGAACATTAGAACATTAGAACATAAGGAACATCAGAACATCAGAACATTAGAACATAAGGAACATCAGAACATAAGGAACATTAGAACATCAGAACATAAGGAACTTCAGAACATAAGGAACATTAGAACATTAGAACATCAGAACATTAGAACATCAGAACATTAGAACATAAGGAACATCAGAACATGAGGAACATCAGAACATCAGAACATTAGAACATTAGAACATAAGGAACATCAGAACATGAGGAACATCATAACATCAGAACATCATAACATCAGAACATAAGGAACATCATAACATCAGAACATGAGGAACATCATAACATCATAACATAAGGAACATCATAACATCAGAACATAAGGAACATCATAACATAAGGAACATCATAACATCACAACATAAGGAACATCATAACATCAGAACATAAGGAACATCATAACATCAGAACATAAGGAACATCATAACATCAGAACATAAGGAACATCATAACATAAGGAACATCATAACATCAGAACATAAGGAACATCATAACATCAGAACATAAGGAACATCATAACATCATAACATCAGAACATAAGGAACATCATAACATCAGAACATAAGGAACATCATAACATAAGGAACATCAGAACATGAGGAACATCATAACATCATAACATAAGGAACATCATAACATCAGAACATAAGGAACATCATAACATAAGGAACATCATAACATCAGAACATAAGGAACATCAGAACATAAGGAACATCAGAACATCAGAACATAAGGAATATCAAAACATCAAAACATAAGGAAGGGGGAACATACAAACATATACGAAAATAAGGAAGCTACAAGAGGCCGTGCGTGAGACCTACACGAGGTAGTTCCTAAAAGTGGAATGGTGTCTATGTCTACAGTGCCCGGGTGATGCTCCAAGACTGCCTTCCCTAACCTATATACTACGAACATAACCTCCTTGGACCCACAAGTTTACTCAGATACAGTACACACTTAGGAAAAGGGATGGTGTTGTGAAATGCAACTCCAGGGAGGCTTACCGGGCAGCCTTCCCTTCATTGCGTGTGAAGGTAACCCAGGAATGGCTATGCAAGATGGTAGGAAGCCCTGAGAAGTCCTAACAGAGCCACACAGTAACTGGCACTGCAGGCAGATCGTGGCACCAATGGGAAGGGAGAAGGAAAGGGAAGGGAGAGAGAGAGTGAGATAAACATAACATACGAACATAAGAAAATAAGGAAGCAACAGAGAGAGAGAGAGAGAGAGAGAGAGAGAGAGAGAGAGAGAGAGAGAGAGAGAGAGAGAGAGAGAGAGAGAGAGAGAGAGAGAGAGAGAGAGAGAGAGAGAGAGAGAGAGAGAGAGAGAGAGAGAGAGAGAGAGAGAGAGAGAGAGAGAGAGAGAGAGAGAGAGAGAGAGAGAGAGAGAGAGAGAGAGAGAGAGAGAGAGAGAGAGAGAGAGAGAGAGAGAGAGAGAGAGAGAGGAGCGAGCGAGCGAGCGAGCGAGCGAGCGAACGAGAGAGAGAGAGAGAGAGAGAGAGAGAGAGAGAGAGAGAGAGAGAGAGAGAGAGAGAGAGAGAGAGAGAGAGAGAGAGAGAGAGAGAGAGAGAGAGAGAGAGAATCTATGACGAGACATAAGAACATAAGGCCTGGAATAATACAAGGAGGTAAGATAACACACACATACATACACTCAGGGTACACCCGGGGGGGGGGAGTCATGCCCCCCCCCCCCCCCCCCGAAATTTCCTTCCATTTAAGAATTCAGAATACATTAAGTCAGTTAAAAAAAACCTATAACAGGTTGCAGCGCTGTGGCCTGCCCGTGTACCACCACCACCACCACCACCACCACCACCCGTGGACCTTGCCTGGGTGGCACTGACCCTGTTGTACGGCTTATAAGACGCTGCATTTTGAAAGACGCACCCGGATTTTGGAAATAAATAAATAAATTAATAAAAAAAAAAAAAATATATATAAAAAATAAATAATGAAATAATAATAATAATAATAATTATAAATAAATAAATAAATAAATAGAAAAAAAGAATAAATAAATAAATAAATAAATAAATAAATAAATAAATAAATACATAAAAAAAAAAAATAATAAAAAAAAAAATTACATTCAGGATTTGTGATGTGTGTGACAGCCTGGTGGTAAATGATACATCAACACCAGCAGACGATAGGTGGTGGTGTTGACGCCAATCTGCCCAGGTGGAAGTTGCCGCGGAACAGTCTTGGCGGCAGTCTCATTCCAACCTTCCTCTTGGAAGATGCACGAGTATCTTTCAAGGTATTTTTTAGGAAAAAAAGTGCATCTTATAAGCCGTAAAATAGGGTATGCTCCACGTCATGCCTTGGCCCAGCCTCTAACACTGCCACAGCTATTGTTGCTGCAGCAGAAGTAAGAAATATGGCCTGAAAAGGGAATCAGATGATGGCAGAAAGATGTACCCTCCAGCGGCGAGGGAGAAATCTGACGCCTTCACTAGACTGACGGGCAAAAAATAATTCCTGGGTGCGCCCCTGCATATACCCACACCTACAGCCCCAAGCACTGTGCCCTACATATATACATACATACAGCCCCAAGCACTGTGCCCTACATATATACATACATACAGCCCCAAGCACTGTGCCCTACATATATACATACATACAGCCCCAAACACTGTGCCCTACATATATACATACATACAGCCCCAAGCACTGTGCCCTACCATATATACATACATACAGGCCCCAAGCACTTCCCTACACTATATAACATACATACGCCCCAAGCACTGTCCCTACATATATACATACTACAGCCCCAAGCACTGTGCCCTTACATTATATACATACATAGCAGCCCCAACACTGTTCCCTACATATATACATACATACAGCCCCAAGCACTGTGCCCTACATATTATCCATACATACAGCCCGCAAGCACTGGTGCCCTACATATATACATACATACAGCCCCAAGCACTGTGCCCTACATATTACATACTACAGCCCCAAACACTTTCCCTAACATATATACATACTACAGCCCCAAACACTGGTGCCCTACATATTACATCACATATAAAAATCAGCCCCAAGCACTGTGCCCCTACATATATACATACTACAGCCCCAAGCACTGGTGCCCTACATATATACATACATACACCCCAAGCAACGTGTGCCCTACTACATACTACATACAGCCCCAACACCTGTGCCCTACATATATACATACAATCAGCCCCAAACCCTGTGCCCTACATATAACATACATACAGCCTTCGAACACTGTGCCCTAACCCATACATACAGGAACCCAAACACTGGGCCTACTATATACATACATACATACTACACCCCACAGCACTGTGCCCTACTACAGTACTACGCCCCAAACACTGTGGGCCCTCCATACATCATAACATCCCCAACACTGTGCCCTACATACATACATACAGCCCCAAGCACTGTGCCCTACATACATACATACTACAACAGCCCCAAACACTGTTCCCTACATACTTACATCCCAACACTGTGCCCTACTACATACATACATATAGCCCCAAGCACTGTGCCCTACATACATACATACATACATACACCCCAAGCACTGTGCCCTACATACTACAGCCCAAAGCACTGTGCCCGACATACATACAGACATACATACAGCCCCTAGCACTTTGCCCTCCATACAGACCCAAACACTGTGCCGACATACATACATACATACATACAGACCCAAACCTTGTGCCCTACATACATACTACAACAAGACCAAACACTTGCCCTAACATACATACAATACATACAGACCCAAACACGTGCCCTCATACATACATACATACGACCCAAACACTGTGCCCTACATACATACATACATCCAGACCCAAGCACTGTGCCCTACATACATACATACAGACCCCAACACTGTGCCCTACATACATACCTACATATAAACACCCCAAGCACTGTGCCCTACATACATACATACATACATACAGCCCCAAAGCACTGTTCCCTACATACATACCTACATACATACAGACCCAGCACTGGGTGCCCTACATACTACATCCTACGAGACCCAAACACTGTGCCACAACCATACATACAGACCCCAAACACTGTGCCTACATACAACATACACACAGACTCCAAACACTGTGCCGCTACATACATACAGACCCAAACACTGCTGCCCTACATACTACATACATACGACCCCAAACACTGTGCCCTACATGACATACATACATACAGACCCAAACACTGTGCCCTACATACATAGCATAAATACAGACCCAAACACTGTGCCCTACATACATACATACATACAGACCCAACCTGGTGCCCTACTACATACATACATACATACAGACCCAAACACTGTGCCCTACATACATACATACATACATACAGCCCAAGCACTGTGCCCTACATACATACATACAGCCCAAGCCACTGTGTCCCTGAACATACATACATACATACATACGACTCAAGCCACTGTGCCCTACATACATAATACATACATACAGCCCCAGCACTGTGCCCTACATACATACAGACATACAGCCCATAGTCACTGTGCCCTACATACATACATACACACCCAAACACTGTGCCCTACATACATACATACAGCCCCCAACACTGTGCCCTACATACATACATACATACAGACCCAACACTGTGGGGAGAGCCCTACATACATACATACAGACCCGGAAACACTGTGCCCTACATACATACATACAGACCCAAACACTGTGCCCACATAACATACATACAGACCCAACCACTGTGCCCTTACATACATACATACAGCCCCAAACACTGTGCCCTACTACATACATACATACAGACCCAAACACTGTGCCCTACATACTACATACATAACAGACCCAACACGTGTGCCCTTCATAAATCACTACAGACCCAAACACTGTGCCCTACATCATACAGACCCAAACACTGTGCCCTACATACATGACAATACAGACCCAAACACTGTGCCCTACATACATACATCAGACCCAAACACTGTGCCCTACATACATACAACCCAAGCATTGGTGCCCTACATACATACAGACCAAACACTGTGCCCTACATACATACATACAGAACCCAAACACTGTGCCCTACATACATACATACAGCCCCAAACACTGTGCACCTACATACATACAGACCCAAACACTGTGCCCCTACATACAGCAAGACCCAAGCACTGTGCCCTACATACAGACCAGACCCAAACCCTGTGCCCTACATACTACATACAGACCCAAACACTGTGCCCTACAACATACAGACCCAAGCACTGTGCCTACATTACATAACATACGCCAACACTGTGCCCTACATACTTACATACAGGACCCAACCCTGTGCCCCTACATACATACATACAGCTCCCAAACACTGTTCCCTACATACATACAGACCCAAACACTGTGCCCTACATACATACAAACATACAACAGACTCAACACTGTGCCCTACATACATAAGACATATATACTACATACAGACCCAAACACTGTGCACTACATACATACACATCATACATACATACAGACCCAAACACTGTGCCCTACATACATACATCCATACGACCCAAACACTGTGCCCCCTACATACATACATAACATACATACAGCCCAAACAACTGTGCCCACATACTATATACATACAGACATACATACGACCCAAGCACTGTGCCCTACATACATACATACATACCCAACACTGTGCCCTACATACATACATACATACAGCCCCAAACACTGTGCCCTACATACATACATACATACAGACCAAGCAACTGTTGCCCTACATACTACATACAGACCCGAAAAACACTGTGCCCTCATACATACATACAGCCCCAAGCACACTGTGCCCTACATACATACATACTACAGACCCAAACACTGTGCCCTACATACATTACATACTACAGACCCAACAGACTGGCCCTACATACATACAGACCCAAACACGTGCCCTACATACATACATACATACATACAGCCCCAAACACTGTGCCCTAACATCACGTACATATACATACAGACCCAAACACTGTGCCCTACATACATACATACAGACCCAACCACTGTGCCCTACATACATACAGCCCCAAGCACTGTGCCCCTAACATACATACATAACATACATACAGACCCAAACACTGTGCCCTAATACTACATACAGCACCAAACACTGTGCCCTACATACATACAGGACCACAAATACTGTGCCCTACATACCTACAGACCCAAACACTGTGCCCTACATACATACATATCTACAGCCCAAACACTGTGCCCTACATACATACATACAGACCCAAACACTGGTGCCCTACATACATACATACATACAACAGACCCAATCAACTGTGCCCTACTACATACATCATCATACGCCCCAAGCACTGTGCCCTACATACATACATACATACATACAGACCCAAACCTGTGCCCTACATACATCATCATACAGACCCAAACACTGTGGCCCTACATCCATACAGCCCCAAGCACTGTGGCCTACATACATACATACGATACATACAGCCCCAAGCACTTGTGCCCTAACATACAGACCCAAACACTGTGCCCTACATACATACAGCCCTAGAACACTGTGCCCTACATTCATACATACAGACGCAAACACTGTGCCCCTACATCATACTACAGACCCAAACATGTGCCCTACATACATACAGCCCCAAGCACTGTGCCCTACATACTACATACATACAGCCCCGAAGCACTGTGCCCTACATTACATACTACAGTCATACAGACCCAAACACTGTGCCCTACATACATACACCCTAAAACACTGTGCCCTACATTCATAACATACAGACCAAACACTGGTGCCCTACATACATACATCCCAAACACTGTGCCCTACATACATACATAGCATACCATACCCAACACTGTGCCCTAATACTACATACATACTCACATACCCAAACACTGGCCTACATACATACATACATACATACCCAAACACTGTGCCCTACTTACATACATACATACATAACCCAAACACTGTGCCCTACATACATACATACATACATACCCAAACCCTGTGCCCTACATACATACATACATCATACAATACCAAACACTGTGCCCTACATACATACATACAGCCCCAAACCACTGTGCCCTACATACATACATACAATACATACAGCCCAAACCTGTGCCCTACAAACATACATACAGACCCAAACACTTGCCCTACATACATACATACAGCCCCAACACTGTCCCTACAACATACATGAATACATACAGCCCCAAACAACTGGTGGCCATACATACCTACATACATCCCAAACATTTGGCTGTCCCTACATACATACATACATACATACCCAAACACTGTGCCCTACATACATACATACATACACCCCAACACTGTGCCTACATACATACATACATACATACTATTTTGGGGGGAAAAAATTTTAATAAAAGGTTTTTTGTTTTTTTAAAAAAATTTTAAAAATCATTAAAGAAAAGGGGGTTTTAAATTTTTTAAAAAACCTTTAAAATAATAATAAAAAAAAAATTTTTTTTTTTTATTAAACCTTAAGAAATTTAAAAAATAAATAAAAAAGAGAAAGAGGTGAGAGAATGTAGAAGGTGGGGGGGAAAGGGATTTTTAAAGGAATTGGGGATAAAAGGGAAAGGAATAATAGATAAAAAGGAAAGGGAAAATAAGAGGGAGAAGGTAGGTAAGAATTAGAGGAAATAGGGGGAAAAGGGATGGGGAAAAAAATTAAAATAAGAAATAAGGGAAAAAAAACCCGAAATAGGAAAAATTAAAAAGGAAAAAACCCCAAAATAATTAAAAATTCCAAAAAAAAAGAAAAGGGGGGAAAATAATAAAAAAAATAAGTAGAAGAAATTAATGGGGGTTAAAAAATAAAAAAAACATGGGAAACATAATAAAATAAACAAAAAAAAAATAAACAAAAAAAGGGACCAAAAAAACCTTAATTTTAAAAAAAAATAAACAATTTAAAAGGAATTTCTAAAAAAAATTAAAATAATAATAATAAAAATTACTAAAAAATAAAAAAAAAAATTAATAATAATAAAAAAAATTTTAAATAAATGAAATTTAAATTTATGGTTAAATAAAAAAAGAAAATTTTGGACAATATATAATAATAAAAGTCTATTATAAAAAAAAAATTTTAATCATAATAAAATTAAAGGGAAAATTGTAAAAATAAAAACAAACTTTTAAAAAAATTTAATAATAAATGTTAAAATTTTAATATAAAATTTAAAATTTTAATTTTAAATTAAAATTAAAATTATATAATAAATAAATACATATTATATATTTAAATTAAATATATATATATAATAAAATTTTTAAATAAAATATTCCTATGGTTTTTAAATTTGTTTAAAATTAAAAGGTGTGTAAATAATAAATTGAAAAATTTAAATTTAAAAGGTTTAATTTTCTCCCCGGGGGAAATTGTAGGGGGGGGGGGGGGGAAAAGAGGGAAATAAAAAAGAAGGAAAGAAAAGGGTAGAATTTATTAAAGATTGGGAAAGGTTCCAATAAAAAGGAGTACCCCAGGGTTTTCTAATTTTTAAAAAAAAGGTAAACAAATGGAAATTGATTTTTCCAACGGTGTGTTATTTTTTTTTAAATTTTATTTATATTTAAAATTCGGGTTTTTTAATTTTTAATTTTTTTAAGATTTGGAAATTAACAAATACTTTTTTTTAAATTTTTTATGTTTTGTTAATTTCCCATTTTGGGATTTTTAAAATTTGGGGATTTTGGATTTTCCAAATTGAAAACCAATAGAGAAAGGAAAATTTAAAATTTCTGGTTATTTGGTTTGGGT
>JACEEZ010002591.1:395490-405490 GCA_016584305.1 Chionoecetes opilio | reverse complement strand
ATAACCCCTCAGTCAACCACACGCGCGTAAATGAGAGCCGGGACGTGACTTAATCATCGGCACCATGGAGGATATACTTGTAAGCAGAACATAAAGGAGAAAGAACCGTCTCGCGTTCAAAACGGTCTATCGTGAATATTCATTACCATCTGCCTCAGTAGTCTGCCTCTGAGAAACACTGCGAGCCTCCAACACCTCCACCTGCCTCCACCCTCCTCCCTCACCTCCACCCTTTCCCTCCACCCTCCTCCCACACCTCCACCCTTTCCCTCCACCCTCCTCCCACACCTCCACCCTTTCCCTCCACCCTCCTCCCACACCTCCACCAGCCTCCACTCTTCCCCTCCACCTGCCTTACTTCCCCTCTTAACGCACCGCACGCTTCCGGTCCCCTTGCCTCCACAGCCCTCCAACCTTCCGCCTTCCCTCTCCCCTTCCTCTTCCCTCCAGAGGCTCTCTGTTGAATAAAACATTACCAGCGGTGTGGTGCTGCAGGGAGGCTCCGGAAGAGTCCTTCGCTTTTGCAGGAAATACTAAATACACTAATGGTCCATGAAAGAGGGACGAAGCTAACCCAGGGATACAGATAAGTGAGTGTGGTGCGTGTGCGTGCATGCGTGCGTGCGTGCGTGCGTGCGTGCGTGCGTGCGTATGTGTGTGTGTGTGTGTGTGTGTGTGTATGTGCATTCATCTAGTTGTATTCATCTAGTTGTATTTTACAGGGCCAGAGCAATGCTCGTGTGGCCCCGTCTCCATATCAACATTTTTATCATTCATCCTTAGTGCTTTGTGTTGGCCGAAGCCAGCACCCCGGAGAGCAGGTCACAAACCCCGGCTAACACCCGGTACCCATGCACTGCTGGGTGGACAGGGGCTCGGGTTTTAAGGAAACAACCCATCTGTTTCCGCTCCGCCCGGGGATCGAACCCGGGACTTCTCGGTTGTGAACCGAGCGTGCTTCCCTTGCACCACGGAGTGTGTGTGTGTGTGTGTGTGTGTGTGTGTGTGTTTCTTGATAGATTCATAATGAGGCTCCTTTGTATTTCTTTTTTTTAGTATTCATCCCCGTAGAATAAAATTTCATTACATCACATGAACAACAAATGTGAAGGAAAATGTCTTCATTACGTATTCAATACTCTCGACATCAACAGCAAAGTGGCTGCGCCTTGTTCTTGCCTGCACGTCTTATAGTTACGGTCTGGCTGAGCAAACGACGCTATGCCAGGACCACATTACTGACCTACTTTGAATACAATATATAACTTTAGGAAGGATATAAAATATAAAAAATTAAGCGTTAAGGTGAAATTAAATATTCGAGGACCCAGTAAAGCAGTATAGTTTGGAGCAAAGCACACAGCTGGTGAGAAAATCTTTGCTAAGAGAATGGTGTGAACATTCCACGGAGCTCCAAAAAATTATAATCTTTATATCATTGTCTTTCTGAATTGCAGTGACCAAGTTGGTGGGCAGCGACCCAGTGGAGTTCGAGCAGCCGGAGTATGAGGTGACGGTGCCTGAGAACACCCGCCACGACCATCTACTGCGCCTGTCTGCCAGGGTGCGCCCATCAGGTAGGTCCCGTGGGCGACAGGTATAGGACCGTATAGGTGCATGCCAGGGTGCGGGCGAGAAGTAAGTCCCCTGTTGGGGTGTGGACGACAAATAGGTCCTATGCCAGGCTGTTAGCGAGAGGTTGGTCCCCTGCTATAGGGTGTGTGAGCCAGGAAAGCCTGTCAGTGTGCAGACAACACAGTTAGGGGTCCCACAGAGTATAGGTGACACAAGTGTTTGTGGGCCCTTCGGACCCATGTATTGTTGCTTTTTTTTTTTCTTTTTTTTGTTACATCACAAGGAACTGGCCAAGGGCACAACAAAAATGGATAACACAAAGCCCGCTTAGTTGCCAGTCCCTATAAAGAAGACAGTAAGAGAATAAAATAAAAACAGAGGGGGAGGCCAATTTAGTTCGGGAGGTGTCTTGTTACTCTTCTTTTGAAAATATTTAAGTCATAGGAAATTGGAAAAATAGAAGCAGGAAGAGAGTTCCAGAGTTTACCAGTGAAAGGGATGAAAGAGTAAAGATACTGATTAACTCTTGCATTAGGAAGATGGAGAGAATAGGGATGATAATGAGTAGAAAGTCTTGTGCAGCGAGGCCGCGGGAGTGGGGGAGGCATGCAGTTAGCAAGTTCAGAAGAGCAGTGAGCATGAAAATAACGGTAGAAGAGAGCAAGAGAAGCAACATTGCGGCGGTGATTTAAGGATTGAAGACAGTCAGTCAGAGGAGAGGAGTTGATGAGACGAAAAGCTTTTGACTCAACCCTGTTTAGGTGAGCTGTATGAGTGGATCCTCCCCAAACATGTGAGACATACTCCATACATGGGCGGATAAGGCCCCTGTAGAGAGCAAGCAATTGGGAGGGAGAAAAAAAAGGACGCAGACGCCACAGCACACCTAACTTCTTAGAAACTGTTTTAGCAAGAGATGAGATGTGAGATTTCCAGTACAGATTTTTAGTAAAGGATAGTCCTAGAATGTTCATTGTAGAAGAAGGAGACAGTTGAGTGTCATTGAAGAAGAGGGGATAGTTATCTGGTAGGTATCACCACTTGTAGAAGTAGTATATATATTAGACAACATGTGATTGCAAACTCCAATCGTGTTGTTGCTGTCGTTGGTCACTGGTCAAAGTGCCTCAGGGTAGACCACGTTCTGTGTGATTCCAACCCTTTGTGTTTCGTGTGATTCCAGCCCTTTGTGTTCCGTGTGTTTCCAACACACACACACTCACACACGCACACAAACATCCATGAGTCTACTGAGTTTGTGGAATGCGGCAAGACGTTACCGCAGAGTTTTTCCTGTAATCTAATACTCCTAAAGAGTTTTAGCCCAAAACTCCCCTTCAAAATCATTCAATCGACATGGAACCAAGCCGCTTACCACCTACGATTTATTTGCGATTTTTTTAGCCTACTCTCATCAAAATTGAATTGACAGTTTCGGCTACCCAAAACAGACAGACAGACAGACAGACAGACAGACAGACAGACAGACAGACAGACAGACAGACACAGACACAGACACAGACACAGACACAGACACAGACACAGACACAGACACAGACACAGACACAGACACAGACACAGACACACACACACACACACACACACACACACACTTGTTTCTCTTGTTTGTTTTGTTTAGAGGATAATGCTTCAGAGCCATAGTGCATCATTGGCCGAAGCCACCACCCCGGGGGGGGGGGGGGGTTACAAACCCCCGGCTGACACCCGGTACCCATTCACTGCTGGATGGACAGGGGCTAGGGATTTAAGAAAGACCACCCATCTATCTTTCGCTCCGCCCGGGGAGCGAAACACACACACACACACACACACACACACACACACACACACACACACACACACACACACACCACACGGCTACTCCTATAGTAAATTAGCTGATGGGGGGGATTGTTTTCCCCCCGACCTGGCTTTATATACTGTAGCCTCCCCTTCCACGGATTGTGCTTGACAAGGTTCAGCTGGGTGCAGATTCTTCATTCCTTTCCTTTCCCCCTGCACTACACACACACACACACACACACACACACACACACACACACACAGATATATCTTTTTGACTGTCATTCTTTCTCTCCAATTTCAGCTCCTTTTGTCAGAGCTTCAGTTTCCCCCTGGCGCACAATGAAGGGTTTACGCGGCGCATCAGTCACCCTGCAGCCTCTGTGTTCCCGCCGTCACGTTATAAATCACGGGGCGGCGGTGGACTACGGCCCTGCCACAGCCCTGAATACACCGGCCTAGCGCAACACGACGTGAATGATGCAGCGACACGTAGGAAATATTAGGGCTGAAGTATAGTTGTGTATTGCCGCTACAATACATGTCATCAGATTCTCGTTACGTTAGAATTTCATAAATCGCAAGTTCACATTTTCACATAAGTGAATCCTTCCGCAACTCGATTTCTTTTTTTTATTAATTTCGTGAGCCTATCTACGCGTGGTTCCTCCCTCACCGTCTGTCTTCCTTGGTACTCCTGCCACTCACCACTCCATTGCATCATAAATTATATATTCCTTGTCCCCATCCTAACCCACGACGGCAAATCAAGATAATTATGGTGTAAAAGGTTCGACAGTGCGACTTTAATCCTGAAAGTCAAAAGAAAACTCACAAAGTGTATTAACCACGAAAAAAATATTGAGCGGCATATTTTTTCAGCTGATTATATTGATGTCACATTTCTGACTGGCAACACAAAAATAACCGATTCTGACAAACAAATTATTTCCTATATCACGATATCTTCTACTGCTGCTTTCAATGTAAGTTTTATGGACGCTGAGAATTACGTATTACGGACGTATTATGTATTATGTACGTATTATGGACAATCAGGATTGACTAAAAAACTATATCAGTGTCCTCAAAATCTTGTTACGGAGAACTAAGTCATTAAGTTATAAGATTCAATACATAAATTTTATACATGGATAGATACCTAAAAGAGTTCTGGATAAAAATAAGACGTCTGTATCGGTTAACTTATTGAACAAACCTTTTGTGATAAATTAATGTTCTACAATGAAAAAACAACAATCATGCCATTGTATATCATCCACACTATCAGTAAACTACACGAAGGAACGTCGTAGCAAGAGACAAATGAGACAGATTTCAGTAGAAGGAAAGTTATTGGAGGTTTAAGTCATAAAACATTTCGTTATCTGGAGAAACACTCGGAGGTATCCGGCAAGGACTCCGGCAAGGATGATATGACCTTCAATCTTACTGACTTACACAATGTTATGTCTTTCACTTCCCATGATTTACACATTATATAGTTACTATGAATTACGGGAGATTCCTTAAAAAAGTTCCGCATAAGAGGTTGATTAATGCAAAGTTAAGTCATTGCGATCGAGGGACTTTCTTCCACCTCTCCTGTAAGCCGTAGTGAGGGTATTGGAAAGCTTGGTAGCCGCTCCAAACAAGACTCTCCGTCGCCCCGCACGTCACTCTAATATCTGGCTACTTCCTTATCTCCTGCTCTGCTCTCTATTTCCCTCCCACCTGACTTTCGCCCCCACCCTCTCTCGCAGCCCAGCACCCACATGTATCCTTCCAATACCTTTTTTTTGGTGTGTGTGTGTGTGTGTGTGTGTGTGTGTGTGTGTGTGTGTGTGTGTGTGTGTGTGTGTTATTCACCCATGGTCTTGTCCACGCGATCGCTCACCCTCGCAGTGCTATCTTGGAGCTCGTTATTACCGATCTTTGAGTAATGCTGGGATCTCACACACCACACCCCCCCATCCCCTTTCTCAAGGGGGACAGTAACCGCCCGAATTTGTCATTGAAAAATTCCCGGGAGCGCGAGGATTCGAACCGCCTACCCACAGATTGGAAGACCATCACGTTATCAACCTGACCATCACGCGGTGTGTGTGTGTGTGTGTGTGTGTGTGTGTGTGTGTGTGTGTGTGTGTGTGTGTGTGTGTGTGTGTGTGTGTGTGTGTGTGTGTGTGTTGTGTGTGTGTGTGTGGGTGTGTGTGTGTGTGTGTGTGTGTGTGTGTGTGCGTGCGTGCGTGCGTGTGTGCGTGCGTGCGTGCGTGCGTGCGTGCGTGCGTGCGTGCGTGCGTGCGTGCGTGCGTGCGTGCGTGCGTGCGTGCGTGCGTACGTGCGTGCGTGCGTGTATTCATCTAGTTGTATTCATCTAGTTGTATTTTTACAGGGCCTGAGCAACGCTCGTATAGCCCCGTCTCCATATCAACATTCTTCACCATTCATCCTTAGTGCTTAGTGTTTGCCGAAGGCACCACCCCGGGAGGCGGGTCACATACCCCCGGCTAACACCCGGTACGCATTCACTGCTGGATGGACAGGGGCTCGGGTTTTAAGGAAACAGCCCATCTATTTCTGCTCCGCCCGGGGAGTGTGTGCGTGTGTGTGTGTGTGTGTGTGTGTGTGTGTGTGTGTGTGTGTGTGTGTGACGTATGTGTGTGTGTGTGTGTGTGTGTGTGTATGTGTTCGTACTCCCAGGTATAAGTATAAACAAACACACAAAATCCCATCTCACGACAAAGGGGAGGCGAAACAAAGAAAGCAAACAAAAAGAAAGAAAGAGAAGAAGAAAAATTTAGCTTGAGAGGAAAAACGTGCCGCGTTAGAATGCCGGCCACGTCTGTTTGTTTGACAGGAAGAAAAGAGGGAAGGGAAGGATAAAATTGAGAGAGCGAGAGCGAGAGCGAGAGCGAGAGCGAGAGCGAGAGCGAGAGCGAGAGCGAGAGCGAGAGCGAGAGCGAGAGCGAGAGCGAGAGCGAGAGCGAGAGCGAGAGCGAGAGCGAGAGCCAGAGCGAGAGAGAGAGAGAGAGAGAGAGAGAGAGAGAGAGCCCCTCTAAATTTGGGCAAACGCCACCTCTGGTAAAATCCTTTGGTAAAAAGAGCCTCTAATAAAATGTTCATACAAGTCCGACCGTTAACTTTTGCGCCTTATTTCCAGCATATACAGTTAAACAAACAGACAAACCGAACCGATCACATAGCCATCCTGGGTGGAAATAATAAGACCCGACAAATCTTTTTCCACTAATGAGGAGGATCAAAACTAAGCTAATTAGGTTCATTACTTTCTAAATAAGCTAAAATACATCAAACATAATCATACGAGTAGCTTCGACGTTTTTCTGAAAATTTATAGAAAAAAAAACACTGTTCCCCTTCAGGAACACTTTGATTGATGAAATTCCAAAACACCGGTGAACGCATCTTATACGTATAAATATACACTCTGGTAAAACCCTTTGTTTATCACCTAAGTAACAGTTCAGCATTATAATTGATTATTGTAGCTAGAAAATATATGCTAACTTCTTGATATTTTCATGGCACTGCATTTCATCACTTGACATTTAGGTCAGAATAAAGTCCAAATCAGGTCAGAATCATGTTGAATCAGGTCCAGGTCTCGATAATCTCCCTACCCCTCAGGAAGGTACAAGATTGACACCACGGCCACCATCAAGAACACAACAGCAGATTTTCATAGACTATGTGAGTCCCTCCTGAAATTGGTGTTTAAATCTCTCGGATAGTTTCGCTCCTCAAGGCCTTTCTTATATTTGTGTTTGTTTAGGCAAAATAATTAGGCTGCAGTGTGTGTTACATTATTTTTACGGGAAAGATAATAAAGTTTCAACACTCCCGAGCTGCAATTAGAGCCAATTAATAATTATCATGGGAAAAAAAAAACTAGTGAAGGTAAAAGGAAGGGGAAGAAATCGTTGTTGGAGATTTGCAAATGTATAAAACAAACAATATATCGATTTGATTATATTTCTGAAACCTGACAGACATGGAGAGAAGCAGAAACAGAGAGACAAATATTAGTGATAGAGAAACATAAATATTAGAGAAAATGACACATACAGGTAAAATACTTGTAAAGGACCAAAATAAGATGTAATCCATTTTTCGTCAAGGCAAAAGAATGCGAGAGTAAGGTCACGAATTTGTGGACAAAGACTGCGCCACTATTGACATAATGCAAAATTAGCTTCGAGAGACACCCAATTTTCTGTGCTCGTTTTTAGAGCCCACTGCGCTCCCTCGTTATGGAACTCTCTCTCTCTCTCTCTCTCTCTCTCTCTTCTCTCTCTCTCTCTCTCTCTCTCTCCTCTCTCTCTCCTCTCTCTCTCTCTCTCTCTCTCTCTCTCTCTCTCTCTCTCTCTCTCTCTCTCTCTCTCTCTCTCTCTCTCTCTCTCTCTCCCCTCTCTCTCTCTCTCTCTCTCCTCTCTCTCTCTCTCTCTCTCTCCTCTCTCTCTCTCCTCTCTCTCTCTCTCTCTCTCTCTCTCTCTCTCTCTCTCTCTCTCTCTCTCTCTCTCTCTCTCTCTCTCTCTCTCTCTCTCTCTCTCTCTCTCTCTCTCTCTCTCTCTCTCTCTCTTTTCCTCTCTCTCTCTCTCTCTCCTCTCTCTCTCTCTCTCTCTCTCTCTCTCTCTCTCTCTCTCTCTCTCTCTCTCTCTCTCTCTCTCTCTCTTCTGGGAGTTCACCTCACGCCTCGGTGGAAGGCGGACCTCTTTCCCGTCCTCTCCTCTCTCCGCCTGTTTGTCGTGTGTGGTTGAGTTTACTCCCACCATGACCACTGCGAAGAGGCGCCGCGAGGAACCTGACGACAACGGCTTCACCCTCGTCCAGAGGGAGTGCTTCAGGGTGAAGAGGCCTCCCTCTCCACAGTAGAGTGGTGCCACGGCTTCGGAGCAAACTATCCCGGTATGGAGGATCGTCCGGCATGACGACTTTCCCGGCCCCTATCAGCTTGTTCGGTGGTTAGAGAGCGAGCTCCGACTCGCTCTCAAGGTGGACGTCTCCACCTCCGGAGAGTTCCTTCTCCGGGGGGCGACTAGGGACGCCGCCGCCACCCTCCAGGAAGTAGCTGATGGCCAACCACGGGGCATCGTGTTGGCACGGAGGGAAACCAACAGGAGAGGTGTCCTCGTTGGATATCCCACTGGCCTCCCCCTGGACCCTATATTGGAGCACCCGCTCGTCAAGACGGCGGTGCGGTGCTCATACAACGCGGGCCTTAAGCGGCACCTCCCGACATGGCAGGTTCAGCTGACGCTGCGGGGGCACGTCCCCGCCGTCCTGGACCTTGGCTGCTTCGGGACTTTCGCGGTTCGCAGGTTCATCCAGAATCCCGTCCGTTGTTACCGCTGCCAGGCGTTTGGGCACTACCAGCGCCAGTGTCAGCGGTGGCAGAAGCTGTGTGGTGTGTGCAGTGGGGAGCACGCTTCACGGGACTGTGTCCGCCGCCTACGGGAGGGTGGGGAGCGCCCCGTGGCTTGGTGCCCCAACTGCGGTGCCAGGCATCACGCCTGGAACCCGCGCTGCCCTGCCCGGCTCCGGCAGATTCCTGGCTCCACGGTACCTCGCCAGCTGCAGTGGAAGGAGGCTCCCTTGCTTCCACCTCGGTCAGCACCCCAGCCCCCGGCTCCACGGATTGAAGACGCCGCCGAGACTCGACGGCCCCGCCGCAGGAGTAGGAAGAAGAGGCCCCGGCGTGTCACTCTGTTGTCCCCTGTGGGGGATATGGACGTGGACGCCCAGGCCCCCGTGTTGCCGCAAAACCCGGTCCCCTTGGAGATGGCGGCCATTGGCGGAGTGTTGCAGCCTGCTGTGGCCCCCCGCCATGAAGCCGCCACCCAATGCAGCCCGCTTCCCTCTCTGGTCGAGAATGGGACGTAGATGACTGGCCGGCACTATACTTTTAAGGTGAACGCCCTACTCGCACTGCTTGGGACGTAAGAGTTCCTGGTCAGTCAGGAGGGTGCGGCGGTTCGCTCCCATATCTCGCACCAGCCTGTCTTTTCGTACGTGCAGCAGGCGCTGCGTGCGGGCCGTGAGCCTGGCGTGCGCCTGCCCACTGAAAGGCCGATTGCCATGCCGGTCTTCCGTTACCACCGTGAGGAGAGTGATTGGGTGAGCTACGAGCCCACCGCTGGGATCAATAGACTACATATGTTTGTTTGATCTTTGGTCCCCTTGTACAATTCATTGCATGTGTTTATTTCCATTTATTATGCTCATTATTGTACTTGTCTGCCTGACGCCTGTGAGCGTAATAAATTTATTCCAAAAAAAAAAAAAAAAAATCTGTCTCTTGTCTCTTGTCTCTTGTCTCTTGTCTCTTGTCTCTTGTCTCTTGTCTCTTGTCTCTTGTCTCTTGTCTCTTGTCTCTGTCTCTGTCTCTCGTTACCCAGAAGACTGTTCACTTGATTTGCGAGACTTGTTGTTGTTCTCTCAACTGTATCGATAACGCTTCCTTTTAATTATTATAATTTTTCTCCTGTACCTTTGACACTACCTTTTTCCCGCTCGCTCAGGCCCCTCCCTCTCCCCTGCAGCCGTGGCCGTGGTCTACACCATCACAGAGGGCAACGTTGGCTCCCACTTCTATGTTCACCCA
>JACEEZ010002591.1:387990-390490 GCA_016584305.1 Chionoecetes opilio | reverse complement strand
AGGGCATGCATATTCCTAATATTCAGTGCCGGAACAAATATATAAACAATTTACCTTACCGTGAGATAAACGTAAAACTACCCACATCAATCATGCCCATGAGTTAAATTGGAACAGTGGAGGTAACACGAATAGGTTTTTTCTCCTGTGTTCCCAAATCCTTCCCCTCCTTGGTTGCCTTCGTGACTCTCCCACACTCACCTCCCCCTGCAACCCCCCTTCACCCCCCTCGCCCTTCCCTGCAACCCCCCTCCTTGTCCCCCCTCACCCTCCCCTGCACCCCCATCCTTTCCCCCCCTTCCCCTCCTCGCCCCCCCCCCTTCCCCACCTCGCCCTCCCCCTGCACCCTACACTAAATTTTTACCCCTTCCCTCCCCTCCATACTGTGTCATTCGTTCTATTCATGTATTTTTTCTCTTCTTTCTTTATGCACACGTATATTCCCTGCACGCATCCCCTCCCCCTTTTCTCCCTCTCTCCTTGCCGCCCCCTCTCTCCCTGCCCCCCCCCCCTCTCCTCTCTCTCTCTCTCTCCTCTCTCTCTCTCTCTCTCTCTCTCTCTCTCTCCTCTCTCTCTCTCTCTCTCTCTCTCTCTCTCTCTCTCTCTCTCTCTCTCTCTCTCTCTCTCTCTCTCTCTCTCTCTCTCTCTCTCTCTCTCTCTCTCTCTCTCTCGCATTACTAAATATAACTGTATACACCGAATACGTTAATATATATTTTCTGCAATCGAATATATATCTTTTCCTGAAATTTCTTACCAAAAACGACAAGATTACGTATCTATCTATACCTATTGTTGCTCTTACTACTACTACAACCACTACTACTTCTACGACTACTTCTACTACTACTACAACGTTCTTTAAGATAGAGAACCGGGGATTAGACACTGGGGTCGGGGTAAAGGGAGCTTGCGACACTAGGAGGAGTTTCAGAAGGCAGGGAACTAAAGTTATTCGTAGGAAGAGAGAGAGGAGGAGGTTAGTTACAGATGGGAAAATGGACAGAAAGAAGAGCAGTTGCTTGAAGGTTTACTATAAAGCTGTAGGCGTATTTTAAACAAGATAGATATCCTAGGAGGAATAAATAGTGTAGAGGATTTTGATATAATAGCATTAACAGAAACATGGTTGGATATGTCAGGAAAGGTATTTGATCCGGAGATCGAGATAGCTGGGTATAAGTTATTTCACAAGGACAGGTTAGGTAGGTGAGATGGAGGAGTTGCGCTTTATGCAAGAGATACATCGCAGTGTTGTGGTAATAATGTTATAAAAACAGATGACAGCATAGAATCTATATGGGTAGAGGTTACGGAGGGACTTGAGAAAATGGTTTTGGGTGTGGTGTATAGGCCTCCAAACTTATGTAAAGAGGATTCAGCTCCTATATGGCAAGAAATAAACAAGGCTTGCAGATATAGTCGACTATGCGTGGTAGGAGATTTTAATCTTTGGAATATAGACTGGGATCTATTTATAGGAGACTTCGACGCAGAAGAATTGTTAAATATAATCAAGGATAACTTCCTAAGCCAAGCAATCAAGGAGCCTACTAGGAGATAATATTCTAGATTTATTACTGACAAACAGGGAAGATTTAGCTACAGAGGTGCAGGTTGGTGGACAGTTAGATAACAGCGACCATTCTGAAATAAGATTTTGCTTAAATGGGAAGTTGGAAAAATAATTGTTAATAAGCAAAGAGTACCCAATTTCAGAAAGGCCAATTATGCAGGATTAAGACACCTAGAGGGGATTAACTGGGAGTGTGGGATGGAGGGGAAGAAATAATCCAAGGTCAGCGCGGTGACAGCTGGAAAGGCCAATTATGAAGGATTAGGAAGACACCTGGAGGAGATTAAGGGGGGGGGGCTAGAGGGGAAAGAATGTCCCAAGGTCAGCGCAGTGACAGGTGGTAATGAGGTCGGGGTGGATGAGGATTATACAGTATTTGTAAGGAATTTAAAAGCACGACAGAAAAAAAAAGTTCCTTATAGAGAGATAAGATCAAGGAAGATCATTTCACCCGAAATGGATGACCACTAGCTTAAAACACAACATTGGAGTAAAAAGAAACATGTAATTAAGGTTCAAGGCTGGACAGGTGAGCAAAGAACAGTATAACGTGATGGCGAGGACAGTGAAGAGATTAACAAGAGTAGCTAAGAACAATAATTATGAGATATATGTAGCAGGACAAGCAAAACGCAAACAAAAGGGGTTCTATCAGGTATATAAAACCAAGACAAGGGAATAGTGGGGCCGTTAAGATTAGAGCAGGGTGAGGTCTTAAATACGGATGAGGATATGTGTAAAAATATAAATGATTATTTATTAAGTGTTTTTACTGAGGAGGATAAACAGACAATACCTGAAAGTGAACAGCTGTTTAAAGGAAGATATGAGGAGAAACTCAAAGATATTGTGATAATTAGGTAAATGAAGGAAGAGGGTATAGATAAAATGAAGAATTTTAAATCGCCAGGACCAGATGAAGTG
>JACEEZ010002591.1:370490-382990 GCA_016584305.1 Chionoecetes opilio | reverse complement strand
GTGCGTGCGTGCGTGCGTGCGTGCGTGCGTGCGTGCGTGCGTGCGTGCGTGCGTGCGTGCGTGCGTGCGTGCGTGCGTGCGTGCGTGCGTGCGTGCGTGTGTGTGTATCTAGTTGTATTTTAAAGGGCCTGAGCAAAGCTCGTATGGCCCCGTCTCCATATCAACATTTATTTTATCATTCATCCTTAGTGGTTAAAGCTGGCCGAAGCCACCACCCCGGGAGGGGGGTCACAAACCCCCGGCTAACACCCGGTACCCATTCACTGCTGGGTGGACAGGGGCTCGGGTTTTAAGAAGACCGCCCGTCTGTCTTCGCTCCACCCGGGGATCGAACCCGGGACTTCTCGGTTGTGAGCCGAGCGTGCTATCCCTTACACTACGGAGTTCCCCCGGAGTGTGTCTGTGTCTGTGTCTGTGTGTGTGTGTGTGTGTGTGTGTGTGTGTGTGTGTGTGTGTGTGTGTGTGTGTGTGTGTGTGTGTGTGTGTGTGTGTGTGTAAGAGAGAGATAGAGAACAAATAAAGTTGAGGAAATTCATAACAATATTCACAAGAATTTCAAAGTTCATGGAGTAATTGAATTTCGTCCTGCAAAGTTTATGATAGCCAGACGGTCTATATACGCTTGCGCAGAGCAGGTGTCGTACGTTCTAATCTGTGTATTTATGTTGCCTAAGATATTGTTACTTGCCACTGGCCCAAACTCAAACTCGCATTTCTACATCCAATATTGATAACAGGAATACTGAATCAGGGCAAGGAATCACCTCATATATTTATCTTGCTATGGAATTAATGTGAAATGAGACCACATGCGGCAGATATATAAGTAATTTTCCAAGATTCATATTTTCACTCGTCATGGAGGATTCAGTTAAACACGAGACAACAGTGGTAAGATCTGCTCACAGCAGCCTTCGTGTTCCTCGTGGGGACTGAAGGTGTGAGTTGACAGGAATAGATTCAAGAACAAAGTAAAGGCATCTACTTCTCATCCATCCACCTCCCCTCTGCCTATCATCCATCTTCTTTATCTTACTGAACATCCTCCTTTCCCTTCCCAAAGCCTTCCTCCACGCCTGCATCACCGTCTCCGCTAACATCCCCTTTCTCGCCCTCAGCCCCTGGACCACGACCCTCCCCACGGCCGGGCACAGTGGCGCCTCCAGGTGACTGCTTCGGACGGGGAGCTCGAGGCACGCACTGAGGTCCGCGTTAATGTGAAGGACGTGAATGACAACGCGCCTTTCTTCCCCTCCCGCACCACCACCACCGCCGTCTCCGAGGACACCCCAAAAGGTAGGGATCCACACCAAAGTCCAAGAAATGCCGACAATCAGAACGAAGGTAAATCTTCTTCGTCACAGAGTTATGATACATACCTGGTCTATGAATCCCGTCACTGAGGTAACAAGTCTTGCTGCTCTATAGCTGTTGCTATGCAGCGGTATAATGCTGCTAACAACATACCTTTATTTCTACACCCCGGTGTTAACTGGTATCCAAAGACGAGTCTTGGCAGTGGCGTTATGTGGTTGTTCATAGCTGAGTGGCTGAGCGACTACAATGACGTTACAGACTCGCCAGCGATTACAATTGTATTCTCAAACATGTCAGCCAATCACAAGGCAGGCGCGGCCCGCATTATCAAACTTGTTTACAAACACTCAAACCTCCAACACTTTTTTTCACACTTCCACACACGCGCCTGTATGTTGTACTTCTTTCTATTCTCTAGCTATTCCATCATCATTACTGCATTCCCTGTCACCTCCGTCGCTTCAACACTTGTTCCCACCTCCACACACGGGCCTATATGTTGTACTTCTTTCTATACTCTAGCTATTCCATTATTCCTTCATATCAGGCTAAGATGCACACCACAATCTTGCAGCTGCCGTCTGCCGGAGCCATGCTTTGTACTGTCTGGCATTGCCACCCGGTTCGAGATGCCACACTCACCACTCATGGCACTCACCACATAACAAAAACACCACAAGCGCCTGGGCTTGTTCTATGGCCGAAATTAGTTTGTATACTCTTGCCCTATGCAATTATTGAGTCAGAAAACATCAAATATACTCAATTTATGAGGATTTATATAAGGATTGCTACCTTAACACCACCTTAGAGGCAGGTGCTTGCTGGGCAACGCATCTGACGTCATTAATCTCCTCTTTGGATCCCAAAACTGATTGTTAAGCTAGCAACATAGGTGTTAAACGTCATTGGATCCCAGCCCTGACCAGGATGTCAAAGATAGGTTGCTTTAGGTATGTTGCTGCTAACAACATACCTGTATCTCTGCAACCCGTCTGTCTGTCAAAACTGCTCATGGACGTGGATTGGCAGTTGCGTTATGTAGTTGCTCATAGCTGAGTGATTAGAATGACGTCAAGAGACACCAGCATATCAGTGTCGTGTTTTCAAAAATGCCAGCCAATCACAATACAAAACTTGAGGCTCCGTCGCCGCCTTCGCCTGTCTCACTCACGACTCAAAAGCCTCACGGCCACTTTACCACAGGCGTGGTGCTGTCTGGCATCGCCACCAGGGTTGCCAGATTTAGTATGAAGATAAATGGCAACTTCTGCCAAAATGCCGCTAAAAAATGCCAACTCATTTCTGAAATATGCCATAAAAAATGCCAACTTTTTTATACATTTTTTTCACAGAAAAGGATATTTTTTGGGGGAAAAACTGGCACTGACGTGACTGATTTTAAATTGCTTAGCTTAGACGGGGGGGGTCGAGAGGGGTTCCACCCCCTTCGAGCCCCCCGCGACATTATTACCCTAACCGAACCTTAACCTAACCTCCTAAAGCGCTGGGGGGCCTTTGGAAGGGGAGGGTTTGTCTGTATGCGTTATTAGACAGATAAGATAAAATTTTCATCCTATCTAGACACTTTGCAAGTACCAACTACAAGGTTATTGACTATACAAAGCGCCGCCACGTCAGCACGAACTAGGCGGACTCGAACCGCTGACCGAATGCGCAGGGACTCTGCACATTGCAAGCTCACGTCTCTACCAACCTTGCCACCCTGACGGGCCGTTATTAGACAACTATATCATTTCTACAATATGTATATAAGTTTTGAAGGTTACGCGGAAGTGGATTAATACTGTACAGTATACTGAGCAAAACATAAGAACATAAGAAAATAAGGAAGCTATAAGAGGCCGCGAGGCCTACACGTGGTAGTTCCTGTCACCTAACACTACCTACGTCCACCTTCCATCCCCATCCATGAACCTATCCAGCCCCTCTTTAAAGCTCCCCAATGACTCCGCACTACTACCTGTCTACTGAGTCCTCCATTTCGATCATTCACACCTTATTTGTGAACCAGTTTTTCCCTATTTCCTTTCTAAATCTACGCCCTTCCAGCTTGAATCCGTTACTTCTTGTTCGACCCTGGTTAATAACCGTAAGAACTTTTCCTACCTCGCCTTTATTAAAACCCTTTATCCACTTAAAAACTTCTATCAGATCGCTCCTTACTCTGCGTCTCTCGAGTGAGTGGAATTTTTAATAACTTCAATCTCCTCTCATAACTAAAGTTACGCATCCCTTGTATCATTTTGGTCATCCTTCTCTGCACTGATTCTAACAAGGTTATATCCATCCTGTAATATGGAGGCCAAAACTGAACCGCATAGTCTAGGTGAGGTCTGACTAGAGCCAGATAAAGCTTTAAAATAATTTCCGCACTTCTACTTTTAACACTTCTGGTAATGAATCCTAACACACTATTAGCTCTATTTCTAGCTTCAATACATTGGTTTCCTAGGTCGGAGGTCTGGGCTCACCCTCACTCCAAGATCTTTTTCACTTTCTGATCTTTTCAGCGATACATTGCGTATGGTGTATCTATTACCAGGGTTTTTTCTACCAACATTCATAACACTGCACTTATCAATATTAAATTCCATCTGCCATCTGACTACCCACTCATTAAGTTTATCTAAGTCTCCCTGCAATATGTTTACATCAGACTGTGATCCAATAATTCTACCTACCTTAGTATTATCAGCAAACTTTCTGATATCACTGCTCATCCCACTATCCAAGTCGTTGATGTAAATAAAAAATAGTAATGGACCCAAAACAGACCCTTGTGAAACTCCACTTGTCACCTGTCCCCATTCAGATTTAGAACCATTAATTGTAACCCTTTGTTGCCTATTACTTAGCCAAGCTCTGATCCAACGAAGAACCTTCCCATATATTCCATGAGCCTTAACCTTATTTAAGAGTCGCTCGTGTGGTACTTTGTCGAATGCCTTACTAAAGTCCAGGTATATTATATCATAATCCTTATCATTATCTGCCGTCTCATAAACTTTCCGATAAAAACTCAATCAATTGGTGAGACATGACCTACCCTTGGTGAATCCATGTTGTGAATCATTGATCAAACTATGTTTTTCTAAGTGCTCTCTAATGTTTTTTGCAATAATATATTCCAATAATTTACCTACCACTGACGTTAGACTAACGGGTCGATAGTTTGACTTTAGTCCTCTGTCTCTCTTTTTAAATATGGGGACTACATTTCTTTTCCTCCACAATAATGGCACATCGCCTATCCCAACCGATTTCCTAAAAATGTGCACTAACGACTGACTAACAACCTCTTTGCATTCTTTTAATACTCTGGGATACACTTCATCTGGTCCTGGCGACTTCAAATTCTTAATTTTATCTATACCCTCTTCCACCATTTCCCTAGTTATCACAATATCTTTGAGTTTCTCCTCATCGCTTCCTTTGAACATCTGTTCACTTTCAGGTATTGTCTGTGTATCCTCCTCAGTAAAAACACTTAAGAACACATATTATTATACATTATACATAATATAGAAAACATAAGTGGTAACGGCGATAGCGACCTCCGGTAGCTAACGGCGGCAGTTCTCGTCCATTATAACCCAGCACTTATCAAGATTATTATACATCATTTAGTATACTAACTATCCCGCATCTCCTATACTACACACTTTGGTTTAATATTTTTAGTAGCCTTTCACAAAGATGAAGAAAGTATTTCACCAAATTATTTTACCAAAGTTTTCAGTATCAAAAGGAATATATTTTATTCTATGTACAGGTATAAAGGAATATTACAACAGCTATGCAGATCCTCTTATTTTTGTATTCTTCCTAAAAATAAATGAATGTCAATATTGATTTTGGTAGGTTATATCATTGGCCATTTAGAATCACTCATATCAGCGCCAGTTTTTCCCAAAGAAAACATCCTTTTCTGTGAAAATAATGTATAATAGTATTTCACGTCTTCTTACCCCATGAAAATATACCGGAAATTGATATTAATGCCGCTGCTATAGGTTAGGCCAAGGACTACTGTATACATACTGTTGTCTTTGGTTAGGTATAAAGTAGTCTTTGGTTAGGCTATTTAGTTACGTTCAGGCAACTTCCAATTAACACTCTTTCAAAGTTAATATACACGTAAAGTAGAAAAAGAAATAGATCGAACTGTACCTGGGCTAAACATTACCACTGCCAAGCATTGTCTGTCAGCTGATCCAAGTTGTGTTGTAATGTGTACGCGCCAACAAGAGAAGAAAATGGACTTATGTTTTCTTTAATCCTCTCTATGGGTGAATAAATAAGCTTTCACTGAAATTTGAGCTGTTGGAAGTAACCAATGCTTCTTGAATTATCATTTTTTATCACATCCTATTGCAATTAGGTAGTCCAAGCAATATTGTATTATTTTCCCAAAAAATTCCAAAAAAAATTCCAATTTCTTCAAAAAATGCCAACCATCAAATTTGCATGCCAAACTGTAAGAAAATGCCAATATGAAGAATTTGGCATAAAAAACGCCAATCTGGCAATCCTGGTCGCCACTAAGGTGGGAGCCGGGATGCCGCACTCACCACTCATTGCACTCTTCACATAACTTAAACACCGCACCTGGTTTGTTTTATGGCCTAACTACGTTTGCATACTTGCACTATTAAATGCTTGAGTCCTGAAAGAAAAAAAATACTCCATTCATGGAGGTTTTTATGATGTTTGCTATCCTAACACCACCTCATAGGCAGATGACCCTACCTCACCTCAGGATTCCACTGGGCATCGCTGAAACGTCATCAATCTCCGCCTTGGCTAACAAAACAGATCACAGGCTTGTATGTAGAGTGACGAAGGCAAAGGTCTTAACCTAACACTCGACCATGAAGGTCTCGTTCAGACACTCGCCCTTCGTTCTAATCCAACAGTCAATAGCTATAGTCAACAAAAACGGTGAAAGCCGATGACAAGGCTTATCCCAAGCCTGCTACTGTGGCCGAGTGCTACATGACAGGACTGAATTTGATTGATACTTGGTAGGCCTGATTTTGGTTGATTCGCCAGAAGAAGAGAGCCGGATTATGCCGGATTCGCCAGAAAACACATTTTCTTGACCGCAAAGATGCTGTGTAGCAAGCAATAACCATAAATATATATGTCCTAACCAGTCTCTTCAGACAAAGCAATAGATTACTTCGTAAAATACTATAGATTTCATGTTAAAAGGTGATTGAGTTATGCGTCTGGCAGTGGTGCTGACGTCTGAGATGGTGAGTCACACGCTTTCATCCTCTTCAAATCCCGGGATATGAAAACTGTTTTGGGAAAAATATACCTCTTATGCCAACAGTATTAATTATATCTTGCATTTTTCCTTCACCTTATGCGGTATATCATATATATACAGCGCAAACAAAAGCAAGAAATAAAACTCATGTCTCACGAAGACAGTGGGTCACCCACGTCCTTGTCCTCGCCCTTCAGTACCGCTTCAATTTTGTGCGCCCTTCTTGCTCCTTGGGTGCCTATAAGCCCTTCAGGGAAGGGCATGTATGCGCTCTTCTTTGTTCTGCATACAACACATGGTTTCCGTTGTAAAGCTAGCACAGTAGGTTGTACACCGCTTTGACTTCCACCCCTGGCAGGCAGTGTGGTGGCGCGAATGGTTGCCACAGATCCAGACGATCCTGGGGAAGGCAACAACGCACGCCTTGTATACTCCTTGGAAAAGAACGTAATAGATGAGTCGAGTGGTAGCCCCATCTTCACGATCGACAGCGAGGTGGGCGTGATCACTACGGCACTGTGCTGCCTCGACCGGGAGAAGACCCAGCGCTACGTCATCCAGGTGGTGGCGACCGACGGCGGCGGCCTAAAGGGTGAGTCCCGCGGCGGTGGCTGAGAGACAACCAACACTCCGTGTATTGCTTCAGGTCACCTTACGCTCAGCCCTTCCCCCAGGCACGGGCACGGTGGTGGTGGATGTGGACGACGTGAACGACGTGCCTCCAAGGTTCTCGCGGCCCGAGCGGACGCTGGACGTGCCTGAGAGTCTCCCTCCTGGAAACGTGCTGGCCACCCTCACCGTCGTGGATCAGGACGTCACCAATGACTTCGCCTACAGGGTCAGTGCCAACACTAACCCGACGACTCCTTGCAAACTAAGAAATTATTTACGAACCATGTTGCTGTTTCTTATTTGTTATGATAAAAACCTTTGTTTGAATTATTCCTTCTTTATACAACACAACTGACTGTACGTAGCTGCGCCTAATGGATATCATCCATTATAACTAAAACCATTTTTCATTTTGATTTATATTTCATTTTCGTTGGCTACTGGGCGCAGGTGGTACCGAACAGCGGCGAGGGGTGGCAGATGTTTGGCGTGGAGGGAAGAATTCGCGGCGGGCCGGGAGGAGACCTTCGTTCACTCACTTCCCTCGATTTTGAAAACCCCGCTCACCGGAAAGGGTTTCGCTTCAAAGTCGAGGTCACGGACATGGTAGGTCTCGCCGCCCACACAGGCACAGACCAACAAACGCCCACGCTCGCGCGCAGGCCGATGCACACAGTCACACTGAATACCTCGGGACACTGTATCAAAGTAATTTTGCATTTATTTCCTTATTACAGGGGACCAACGGGTGGGATGACAAATACCATGTGGACGGCGCATGGGTCAATCTGAGACTTGTGGATGGAAACGACAACGCGCCTTCTTACATTAGTAGGTCAGCCCGACTCACCCTTCCTGAGGACACGCCAGTCGGCACACACCTCACCACATTCACCGCACGGGACCTTGACGGGGTGAGTCTACGTAGAAGCAAGATGCATTTGGCCCTATCTTATCTTGCGCCCTATCCGTACCGTCTTTGCACTGTCCTTTTTGCCGTCAGAGCGGGCAGACAATCCGGTACCAAGTGGCTGGCGCCAGCGACCTCGGCCGTCTGTTTGAGGTGGATGGCAGCGGGGCGGTGCGTCTCGTGGGCGGGTTGGATCGGGAAGAGGCAGACACCCACAGTGTTCTGGTGTGGGCGATAGACCAGGGTGTGCCACCCAGAACCGCCACCGCTACTTTATATGTGAGTGTTTTACAAATATCACTGCTGCCAACTAGCTTCGTTGCAAAATGACGAACAAACTTCAGTGTCAAGTTATCCTCAAACGTATTCAGAATATATTTCCTGCGCTCTCCATTGTTTACTTTTTATTGACTTGCTCCACAGATTGACGTGACGGACGTGAACGACAATCCGCCGTTCCTGGCGGAGCCTCGTGAGGTACAGGTGACGGAGAACAGCGAAGCACAGCTGGTGGCGCAAGTCAAGCTGGGTGACCCCGACGACTGGCGGCAAGGTCACGGCCCGCCCTTCACCGTCTCCCTGGATCACCGCGCCCCGCCCCACGTCACCGACAGTGTCAGAGTCACGCTGGACAAGAGTGAGTCCCGGGAACACTGTGTACACATTGGCTGATCTCCACCTCTATATACAGGAATCAAGTAAGGCTTGCCTTGATGGTTGACATTTCTTAATATTTGGTGCAGGAGGGGACGACGGGCGTGGCGTGGGCGTGGTGTGGACGCGGGCGCCGCTAGACCGGGAGGAGCGTCCCACCCTGCTGGTGCCCCTGGTGGTGGGTGACGCCGGGTGGCCCTCCCTCACCGCCACACTCACCCTCACCCTCCACGTGGCCGACCTCAACGACAACCCCATGGCGCCCGCCGCCAAGACCGTCACCGTCCACACCTTGCAGGTCAGGCCCCAACATACCCTGCAGGTCAGGCCCCCATCACACCCTGCAGGTCAGGCCCCAATCACACCCTGCAGGTCAGGCCCCCATCACACCCTGCAGGTCAGGCCCCCATCACACCCTGCAGGTCAGGCCCCCATCACACCCTGCAGGTCAGGCCCCCATCACACCCTGCAGTCAGGCCCCCATCACACCCTGCAGGTCAGGCCCCCATCACACCCTGCAGGTCAGGCCCCCATCACAACCTGCAGGTCAAGCCCCCATCACACCCTGCAGGTCAGGCCCCCATCACACCCTGCAGGTCAGGCCCCCATCACACCCTGCAGGTCAGGCCCCCATCACACCCTGCAGGTCAGGCCCCCATCACACCCTGCAGGTCAGGCCCTCATCACACCCTGCAAGTCAGGCCCCCATCACACCCTGCAGGTCAGGCCCCCATCACACCCTGCAGGTCAGGCCCCCATCACACCCTGCAGGTCAGGCCCCCATCACACCCGGCAGGTCAGGCCCTCATCACACCCTGCAAGTCAGGCCCCCATCACACCCTGCAGGTCAGGCCCCCATCACACCCTGCAGGTCAGGCCCCCATCACACCCTGCAGGTCAGGCCCCCATCACACCCTGCAGGTCAGGCCCCCATCACACCCTGCAGGTCAGGCCCCCATCACACCCTGCAGGTCAGGCCCCTATCACACCCTGCAGGTCAGGCCCCCATCACACCCTGCAAGTCAGGCCCTCATCACACCCTGCAAGTCAGGCCCCCATCACACCCTGCAGGTCAGGCCCCCATCACACCCTGCAGGTCAGGCCCCCATCACACCCTACAGGTCAGGCCCCCATCACACCCTGCAGGTCAGGCCCCCATCACACCCTGCATGTCAGGCCCCCAACACACCCTGCAGGTCAGGCCCCCATCACACCCTGCAGGTCAAGCCCCCATCACACCCTGCAGGTCAGGCCCCCATCACACCCTGCAGGTCAGGCCCCCATCACACCCTGCAGGTCAGGCCCCCATCACACCCTGCAGGTCAAGCCCCATCACACCCTGCAGGTCAGGCCCCCATCACACCCTGCAGGTTAGGCCCTCACATAGGCCCCCAATGCACACTGCAGGTCAGGCACCCCAAAGCCCCCCCCCCCCCAACACACCCTGCAGGTCAGGCCCCCATCACAGGCCCCCAACACACCCTGCAGGTCAAGCCCCCCACACAGGCCCACAACACACCATGCAGGTTAGGCCATACATACACCCTACAAGTTAAGTTCCTCTATACACCATGTATGCAGGTCGCTTTCTGTGCGTTCTGTACGTGGCGGATCAGGTATACGGATCAGGTCTGCCACATATCTCACGGGAACTTCTTCAGTCTACAAGAATAAGCATAATCTCAAAGTAGATGAGCTTTTGGTTCAACGCGTGCCTTTGTAAATCTCCATATTCACACACGCTGTAAATCTTTCCCAGCGCCAGGGACCGGCAGTGCCCCTGGGGCGGGTGTACGTGCAGGACCCAGACGATTGGGACGCCGCGGCCAAGACCTACGCCTGGAGAGACCCCAAGGCGGGCTTCTTCCTTGATACCTCCAGCGGCCACCTGTCCATGACGCCCTCCACGCCAGACGGCTGGTAGGGTTGCCATCTGGGCAACCTTGTTTTTTAAAGCTGCGATAACCATGGCATATACAATTTTGATGTAAATAGTTACCGTGGAATTAGGTCCATGCAATATCAAAAGTTCAAGCAACAATAACTACTGTTGCAGGTATGAACTCAGTTTCAAGGTCAGTGATGACAGTCAAGGCCAGTTTGATGTCAAGGCGGACGTGACGGTGACAGTGAAGACCCTGAGCTCGAACGACGTGAAGCACGCGACGCCCCTCACCCTGGCGGTGGATCCAGACAACCTCGTCAGGGCAGACAAGGTCAGTGCTTCGTATCACGGTGCCTCGCTACCTATTCATGAAGGACAAACGGCAGCGTCTGTCTAACTAGAAAGCTCGTGCAATAGTATTTTTGGCGGCTGTGGAGAGTGAGGGAACAGTCAGGTGGAGGGAACCAGTCTTTTAACCAAACCACTCATAAGGTGCCGTTTGTCGGGTAGCACAGAAGGATTCTAGTTATGAACATTGTTCTCTAAATATACTGCATATCACATGTCTTCCGTGAAAAAGGGTGCATAAAATAAAGTCAGTTAAATTTGATAGTCCCGATCATGAAGAGTTCAAATTTGTTGACATAGTGGTTTTTAATCTATCAGCGCCTCATGTCGAAAAAATATACGCCTTATGTGTTCATATAAAGTGATAGGTACAAATTCTGCAGGGTGAAACTTCCCTGCTGAACCGCCTGCGAGCGACTGCCAGTGCGTGGGTGGAGACGCCGGTGGAGGCGGTGTGGGTGCAGCCTCTCAGGGAACACCCGGAGCCCTCTATGGGGCGGGGCGCGTCCAGGGTGTGGCTGGTCACGCCGGGGCTCATCAACGCAGACCACGTGCTGCTCCACAGGAAGGACGAGGTGAATGGCGCATTTGAGTCTAGAAATGTTTGAACTGTGAATTTTATGAATGAAATGTGAAGTATGAAATGCACACACACTGAGGCATCCCTTGGTAGTGGTCAGCGAGAAGGAGCCTTACCATGGAGCATGAATGTGAAGGACATATGAATTTATAAGACGTTCTTGAAGCTTAATCTTGAAACATCACTTTAATGAGTTTGTCTGAGCAACGTTTAGCTGCAAAAACTATACATACATTCATACATACATGCAGAGCTGGGCACTAAATACATTGAATGTATTTAAATAGTAAATACATAGGAGAAATGTATTTAAATACCAAATACTAAATACATTTTACGAATATATTTAAATACTAAATACTAAATACATCAATTGTATTTAAATACATTTGTAAATATTTTTCATACACACAAATTTTGCCTTCTCAGGCCAAAATTTCCTTAAAATAAGGAAATTTATTTGTAAGTGGAAACACTGGTTCACTGTAACATTAGGGTTGCCAGATAGTTGGGCAGGTTTATGGCTAAATTAACTGATAACAAAAACATTTAGATTTTTATATTATGAGTATTTAAATACTCATTAAAGTATTTAAACACTGAATTTAAATACTCATTAAGGTATTTAAATACTGTATTTAAATATGTGAAGACCAATGTATTTATAAATACAGTTCTAATACACAAATATATATATATATATATATATATATATATATATATATATATATATATATATATAAAAATATACTATATATATATATATAAATACTATATATATAATATATATATATATATATATATATATATATATATATATAATATAACTATATATATTATATATATAATATACTATATATAATAATATATTATATATATATATATATATATACTA
>JACEEZ010002591.1:267990-367990 GCA_016584305.1 Chionoecetes opilio | reverse complement strand
CTCGTCGATAAGGCCTACGATCCCATCAGCCCTGACAAGCGCTCCGCAGTGGATCCTCAATGCGACCAAGGGTGTTGGGCGCGGGCCATCCTTACCAGCGAATTCAGCATTGTTGATGCCAACACCTCGGCTGTGGTGGGGCCTCGCCTCGAGGTGCAGACGGGCTGTGGTTGTGAAAACCCATCACCTCCACCCGAAGCCACCTGCACGCCTTACACCTGTCTGAACGGCGGCAGGTGTGTGCCAACATCAACAGGCACAACGTAAGTTTGTAAATGGTTTGTTCCACCTAACCATGCTTTATAGCTGCATAAATCAGCTTGGTGTGTACATACAAATGATTACTGGGAACCGAGGCTTGGTGAATCCTTCCTGGTTCACGGTTTAGTGAGTGTTGTATGTTGCATTAACAGGCTTTCTGTAACGAACGCCACAAAAGAACATCACTGCTTCCCTGGAAGACTCTTTAGCCTCTTCATGCATTATGCTTTTCTTTGTTTCCAAACCATTATTTTATCAACGACCCCTTCCCTTGTTAGTTGTCTTCTCTCTGCCTATGCTAGGTGTATATGTCCCTACGGCACGCTGGGCTCGCGCTGCAAAGTGCTCTCCAGACACTTTCAAGGCGGTGGGGAGGGACAGGGCGCCGGTGGCGGGGCCGTCACACAGGGGGCGTGGGCGTGGGTGCCGCCCATCCCTCCCTGCGCTGAGGTGCACGTGAGCCTGGAAGTCCTGAGCACCATAGACACCGCCGCGCTGCTCTATTCCGGGCCAGACCAGAGTGGCGAGCAGGGCCACGGCAGCCCCGACGCGATGCTGCTGGAGCTGCGACACGGGCGGCCGGCGTTACTGCTGGACCTGGGCGGCGGCCCCGTCACCCTCAGCCTCAACTCCTCCTCCTCTCTGCACGACAACGCGGGGGCACGGGATGGGCCCTCATCGGAAGGACGAGGTAAGGGAGGCGGGTCACGCCAGTGCACCACTATAAAACCCTTTGCCTGCGCCCACGGGAAAGGGGCCAACCACCCACAGCCCTCAAGTAAACCCTCCAGGCCCCCAAATCCCAGCCCTGGAGGTCACCAAACAAGCGCTATAGACACGAATAAAAGGGGAAAAATAAAAAAGTCAGAGGTTTCCTTTTTGAGGGTCAGGTGTGTGGGCCGCCCGCACACACCCCACCCCGCATTTAAATTTCTACCCACACCCTGGTGGGGGATGATCGTGGACCGGTGGTTGGGTGGCAGCTGGGCCAGCCCCCGACCCCTTCCCCAGTGCTAAAAAATCACACCTAAACGCCCCCCCTTTCCTGACCCCCAAAGCGTGTCGAGGGCCGTAGGTTATCGGGGAACGCCCGGGGCCTGAAAAACCGGGGGGGTGTTTTGGGTAGGGGGCTGGCGCACCCTATCCCCGGCCACTCCAGGTGGGGGGGTTTTAGCCGGCCCCCGCGCCGCCCGCCCCCACTTCCGGGGCTGCATCGGGAAAATTTTCCGAATCAAGGGCCCCAAGGGTTGAGTGTTGACATGAAAAACTTTAAGACTTTGAAGTGTTTGGGATAGAAAATTTCCCTTAACTATAGGGTACTGAAGCATTCCGAGTAGGGCAAATATAATGATACATTTTAATTAGAAAAATCACGCCGAAAAAACTAATATTGACATAGTAGAAGGGCCCAATGATAATTTTTTTTTTTTTTTTTGGGTGGGACTTTCTGGGGAAAACAAAAAGCACTCCTGCGGGGCACAGCTTTGGTTTTTATGATGCCAGGGCAACGGCTGTACGCAACCCCCAATGCGAAAATCGGGCCCCAAATGTTTTTTTAAATACTTTCCCTTTAAACTAATATAACAGCAAAGCAACTAAAATGTAGGAAACCCCATTTTATGCGGGAATGATGCCATAAACACGGAATGCTTTGCAAAATATACCCAGAGAGGCAATAAAAGGGTCAGAAGTTTTCCCCCTTATCAGTCCATAACAACACGTTTAGTTTAAATTTAAATTCATGTATGTTTTAGGAATAGTTTATGATTTGTTTTCCGGGGGAGGGACCAATATAATCCCGGATTTACGAAACCTTATGAAAAGGCAACGGTAGATATTGCGTACATTTTTGGGGGGAAGTTTTTCTTTATTCATTTAATTTTTGATATCAAGACATATATAAGAAAAAACCTGGGTCACGTCAGGGGAGGGGTCCTTTTTTTGTCAAAGATATAAAAAAAACATAAAAAACCTTTGGGAGTTTTTCTTTAAAGGGAATCATTCCCTAGATAGGAAAAAAAAACGGTTTTCATTTTCACACCCTTTATGGTAGAAGTTATTTTTTACAAAGTGCCCAAAATAAAAAACCCCCCGTGTGGCGGACGGACGGGAAAGCCTGATTTTCGAGCGCTGCTCGCTTTAAAAAGGACGGAAGAGTGATGCCGGTGTTGGATTCAATACCCTTTTGTGTCTTAGCCTCGCACTCCCCACTCCCCCCCCTGGATCCTTGAGAGGGTTTTTAAGGGGTTACTATTGAAACCCCTGGAAAGGGAAGGGAGACGCATTTTTTACCACACTTAAAGGCCCCCCTGGCTACTTTACACACACCCATGACAGTTTATAGCCTCACTGGGTCGGGTTTGGGTCTTTTTCTTTGCAGGCCCCAATTTTTTTCCCCCAAACCCGAAAATTTGGGTGCGAAAATAAACGGGAAAAGGGTTTAAAACACATATCTTTTAATTGTTGGAAAAATTTACATGGTTACAAAAATTAATTTTACTGAAAAAGTTTTTACCCCCATAGCTAATCCTCTATTTGGGTTTCCCCAAAATTTTAAAAATAAATTTGGCTAGGCGGTCTCAAGGCATCCCCTCCCGGGTTGCCTGTTTTGGATAATGACAAGGGATTTTGTTATAAAGGAATCCTCACACAACCCCAAACAGTTACAACAAAATTATTTTCCCAAACTTTCCGCCTGGGAAAAATATCTTTGTATGCCCCCGCCCTTGAAATTTTCATTGTATTTTTTTTTGCCTCTGTTGCCTTGCTGTGGCCCCAACTGCAATTATTTTAAGTTTCAAAATTTAATAATCGGCAGTTATTCGCTTTTTTTGTTTTCACCTTTTTGTTATCATTCCCAATAACGTTTCACCAAATTTTACTATTACCAAGTCAATTCCCCCAAAAATCTTTTATAATATTTTTGTCATGGGTTTACGTGTACTTCAAAAATCCAAACCCTACCATCCATTTTAGCTTTGCTTATCGACGATTGACGCTGCCAAAACCCACTTATAACAGTAGAAACCCCCCCCAATTTTAAAATTTTAAAATTATATTTTTAATATATTTTATATAAAATTTTATTTATATATATTTTATATATACGTAGAGTCAAGACAAAAGTCGTATCATGGTTTTTGGTAAGACTTTGGGTTTAAAATGCTAACTTTTGGGTACGGGCTGCCGTATGTCATAAAAAGGGTTGGAGAACTAAAAATAAGGGCCCCCGATCTAAACCAAAAAACTCGGGGCCCGCCCAAATTTATTTCGTTTTTCCCCTCACGAGAAAATTATTTTGGGGATTCTTTACCAGGAGTTTTAAAAAATAGAAGTGCTGGGGGTTAATTTTAAAGCAGGGGTTTTCTTAACCGGGGCTCCGGACCAGTCTCGGGCCCCTTCAAAAAACACATTGCAATTTGCTATTATTATAAACTCCCTAAAGGGGGTGGAGGCCGCTTGCAAAAAACCCCCCCCCCCCATTATAAAAATTTCCTGGATTCCCCCCTGGTTTTCCCCTTTTTTTTAAGGCCCTATATACGCCAGTGTTTCTGAGCCCTTTCCCTTTCCCTTTCATTTTAAATTTTTAAAAATAACTCCTGAATTTAGAGTGCAATATTTTTAAAATTTTTTTGCATAGAAAAAAAATGGAAAATTGGGGTCTTATTTTATTACCCAAAAATATACTATTGAATTTTGAAGCAATTTTTCTGGGATTTTTTTTTTTATTTTTTTTTATATATTATATTTTTATATTTTTGATGTGACAAAGCTTCCCATACTCCTGCCGGGATGTATGGGGCCTTCAATGGCTCAGGGTAAAAAATGAAATGTCCTGGCGATCATTGCGGGGCCCGAATATACTTCGCTTCCACATCGAATAATATGAAACCTCAAAGCAGTAAATCATTGAACCTTTAAAATTTCCCCTTTGGTTTGTTTTAGACATTGTCTATCGGGGGGCCGTATAAAAACGTTAAAACCCTTATTAAAAACAGTAGTTTAATGACGGCTTTGAAGTAGAAAAAGCTATTTTTGGGCCCCTGACAAAAAAGTGCACTAAGCTATGGGAAAGGGGGAAAGATCCCCCCAACCCGGGGAAAAACCCTGGGTATACAGGAAAACCAATACCGACAAAATGGTTAGGAAACCCAGGCTACACTCAAAACAAAGAAAAAAAAAAAACACACTTCTGGCAACCCGTCCCAAATTTCCGGGACCGGGGCCGGCTGTCCGCCAGCCGGCCGGACCCTTTTCCTAACCATCCCAATAAAAATCCCGGGGGGAGAGGGGTTTGAAGATTTGGGGGGGAAAAGGAAGGGTGGGGGCCCCAAAAGGCCGGCACTAGCTCTGTCGGGGGCCCCAAAAATGGGCTTTTCTACTTCAAACCCTTCATTTTGGGTTTCCCCTTTAAAAGGGGCTGGGTGCACAAAGTTTACCTGCCACTTGGGGGAAGGGAAAAACCCCCCGACCCCCGCGGGGGGGGGCAAAAGAGAACTCCCACAAGAAAAAAACAACGATCCCCACTAGAAATTACTCACCCAAAAATCAAGCGGGGGGACTTTCAATGGGGGGCCCGGCGCCCACCACCCCAGCCCCTAGGACGGAGGGAGTCCCAGGGCAACACGGGGGAAGCCCACGACAGAGTGGGGGCAGGGAAACGAGCCACGAAAGCACGGGGGCCGTACTCCACTGCCCCCTTCCCCGACCCTCCCAAGTAAGGGTGCGGAGGAAGGCCAGGGGGGAACCCCAGAAAACCCCCCGGACGTCATGGGGCGCGAGGGGCTTTAAACCCGGACCGCCGACTCGAGACCCCCCGGGAAACCCGGCCCAGCAATCCCCCTGGTGGTGAGGGGAGACCAGTGACAGGATCGGGGAAAACAGGAACGGGCAGGTCAACCCCCCCGGGCTGGGAAAGGGCATCCGGGGTAACACCGGAGCGCCAAAAACCGGGGCACAAGGGGTGTGCGGCGTCCCCAGGGGGGCCCAACCCGGAACAAACGCCCGGTTGGGACGGTGGTCCCCCCGCCGTTCTTACCCAGCACCTTGGGCAGAGGGGAAGGGGGGACAGCGGAGCCGTCCCGGAGAAGGTCTTTCCCCTGGGGGGAAAGGGTCAGCGCCCTCAGCTGAGAAGCCCAAAAAACCCCGTAGCCAGGGCCACCAGGAACAAGGCCTTCTAAAGGGGAAGGCGAGGCCCGGCGGGCGTCCGACCCAAAGGTCGCCCTGCGGGAAAACCCGGAGAACCTTCCCAGGGGACCAGAAGGGACCAGGACGACGGGGGGGGGGGTTTTGGTGGGAACAAAACCCCTCTTCAACAGGGTCACAAAAAAACGCCGGCCCCGGACCAAACCCAAACGTATTTGGGGGGTAAAGCCAGGGGCCGCTAGGGGGTGGGGGGAGTAGTGGAGGCCCTCCCACGGTCGTGGGCCAGGAAGGAGGGGGGAAACCCGGGGAACGACCGTTTAAGGGGACGTCGCGGGGGGAATTTGATTTTTGGGGAAAAACGACTAAAAAAGGCCTTCCAGTGAGCCTGATACTGCTCGAGAGGAGGGCGAAGAGCCCCCAAACTTTGTCCTCCGCTACCGCGCCCGAGCCCGCCGAGGGGAGAGAGGTAGGGGAAAAAAACTCCGGGCGTGTAGCTTCAAGGTGGAAAGAACCCTGGCCGGGAGCTCCTCCAACAAAGCGGGGGCCCCTGGGGGGAACCCGGGGGGGGGGAAAACCAGGCCTTCAGTTGGGGAAAACCCGGTTGCGCGGCCAGAGAGGAGCCACCAGGGTCACCTTCCCCCTGTGGGAAAAGCAGTTTGTTGCAACCCAGGGGGGACACTGGTGCAGGGAGGGGAAAACAAGAAAAAACAGGGGCGCCACCGGGTTCCAGTCTTCCGTGAGGCGCCCGGGCCCCCCGCAGCTTTTCCGGTCCCCCCTCGCCCCAAAAAAGGCCTGTATTTGGGGAAGAGGGGCGGGACCCCGGAAGGGGTCCACCTCCGGGGGTTCCCCCCACCGCCGACAGAGACCCGAAAGCGTTTCCGGGCGAAGCTGCCACTCCCCCGAGGGAGCCCCAAGCGAGACAGGGGGGTCGGCCCACACATTCTCCACTCCGGCAGGAACCTGGAAACCCAGAGAATTTTGGAAAAAACGGGCCCCCCAAGCCCCGAAAAACTCCCCTCCAAAAGGGGGACAACAAAAGGGGCCCTGATTTGGAGCCCCCTTTGGGCGGGGGGAGACAGGGGACCCGACCATTTTGTCCATCCGAAGCAGAGACCCGCCCCTTTCCCTGGGATCGGGTTCGATCGGAGGAAGAGAAGGGGGCCCAGCAGCTCCTTGACGTTGATGGGGGTCTGCCCCTCCCCCCCGGGAAACCACCCCCCCCCAAAACCCTGCCGGCCGTCGGAGGTTTGGTAAGCCCCCCCCGGGACGTCCGACGCATCCAAACATCACAAAAGACCGTAGGGGGCGGAGGCAGCCCCCCCGTCCACGCGGAAAGGAAACCGCCCCCCCCCAAACCCACCGTCCAGTGTGGGAGGGCCAGGGGAGGGAGGGGCCGGACCCAAGTGCGGGGGCCGAAACCGGAAAAGGCTGTGTTCACCCCCCGGGGAAAAGGCGACGGAGACGAAGGGGGGCCCCTAGGGGAGGGACTTTTGCGGGGGAAGTTAAGGCCCCCAAAAAGAAGGGACTCCCAATGCCCCCTTGGAAAAAAAAAAAGGGGAAACACAGGGCCCCCGGAAAAAGGGGCGTTGATGAAGTTTGGCCGCATTTCCCCCGAGAGGGCGGACCGCACCCGGGAAAGGGAGTCCCATTGAAATGCCCAGCCAAGAAAGCGGGGAGAGGGAGTAAGGACGGCTTTCCCTTGTTGACTAGGAACCCCCCCTCTCCCCCGCCACCGCCCAAAACTCGGCCAGCCCGCGGGAAACCCCTTCCTCCCCGAGACGGGGCGGACACCAGCCCAATTTGTCCAAATTTCATGAGGCCAAATTTAAACCCCGCCCGACACCAAACCCTGAGCAAACCACCTTGGTGAGCCCCGAAAAAAACCCCCGGAGCGATGGGGGAGGCCGAAGGGGAGTCTGGTGAACTGCCACGTGTCCGAATTCCCCCCTGGAAGGCCCGGAAGCGCCAGAAACCCAGGATGAATTTGGGGGCATGCCAGTAGGGGGCCCTTTAGATCAGGGACGCCCTCCAGTCCCTTTCCTCAGCCCAAGGCGGCCCCGGGGCCCAAAGGGAGCATACGGAAAAGGGTGGTTGCGCACAAATCCGTTTAGGCGGTTGGGGGGGGCCAAGGGTAAGCCGCCCCTTTGAAAAGGTTTCCTTCCCCAGGGGGAAAGAGGGAAAAAGCGGGGAAAAGGAAAAAACCTTTCCCCCCGCCTTCTCCAAATCCCCCGGGGGAGTGCATGTCCGAACGTGGGCGGTGAGCACGTGGAGGGCCGGGGTCCAAAAAAAGGAGGTCCCCCGAAGGGGGGTAGGGGGAATCCAGGGCCAAAAAAAAAGACCGTTTCGGAAACCCCCCTGGGGGGCCCAACCCTCTTGCGGCCAGGGTGCCCCCAAACCCGGACAGGAGGCCCTGGAAGGGAGGCTCAGAAGCCAAAAGCGGGCCCTTGGAGGAAAAGGCCCTTTTGGGGAAATAGGGGGCCCCCCGCGGGAAAAGGGCCCCAGGGCCCAGGGGCCCCCGAACCCGGAAAAGGGCCCCCCCCGACTGGGACGACGAGGATCCCGGGGGGCCCTCCACAAGGGGGGGAGCACCCTTTGGGCTGCCCCTCCCGACGAGAAAGCCCCGACGAAAAACTTTTTGGGGGCCCCCCCCGGAACCCCCCCCGGGCCCAGGGCCCGGGCTGGGGGCCGGAGTAGGGCAACCCGAGTGACGGGGGGGGGGAGGGGGGCGAGGGCAATCTGCAAGGAGGGCTCCCACAAGACCCAAATCGAAGGGAACTAAACCCGGGGAAAACTGCTGTCGAGGCCCGCTCCCGGGAGGCCCCGAAAGGCCCCGGCCGAAAAGCCAAGCGGGCAGTGGGCGGCCCTGTTTAAAAGGCCCCGGGGGACCGTCGGGAGGAGGGAGGGCCCCCGAACGCCTCACAGGCCGGGGCGACAAAGCCCGACAGACATCCGACCAAAGGGGGCCCCCCCCCGGGGAGGGAAAGTGGACCCCGGGGAGGGGGGGGAGCCACTCCGCCAGCGACTGAAGAAGGCCCAAAAGAAGAGGTCAAAAAAGGGAGGCGTGGGTTTCCCTCCTGAAAGCCCCGGGGAAAAAGTTTCCCCCTTCAAACCCGGTTTCGCCCGCCACGGGAGGTCCTTTGGGAGGGAAAAACCGGGGGCACCAGGGGAAATCAGCCAAACCACTGGAAAGCCACCAGAGGGCCCGGGGGAACCGGGTCGGGGCCCCGGAAAGGGGAAGGGGCCCCGGTTCACACTGGTGGGACCCGCTCTCCCCCACTTTGGCAGGGGCCCCGGCCGGCCATCATCCAGGGGCAAAAACCCTTCTTGGCCCCCCAGAGAAAGCCACCTGGCCCTTTCCCGGTTCCCTCCCCCGCCCGGGAAGCCCAAACCCTGACCAAAAATAGGCTAAACCAAATAAGGGGGGCCAGGCATCCAAAGCGGCCCCCCGAAGAAACCGAGGCTGCTGCGAGGGAGCGTTCAGGGAGAGAAAGGAATCCGGGGGGAGAGGTTTGGGGGCCCTGTCCCCCGCCCCCCGGGAGGGGACGCAACCCCAAGGGCCGGAAAAGGGCCCCCCGAGCCGTCCCCAGACGGAAACCCAAAGGCAACAAGCCGCCCGTCAAAACCCTTTTCCCCAAGCAATCGACGGTGGCACGGTGCCCAAAGGGAAAAAAGGACGGAGGAAGAAGGAAGGAGTCCCCCAAAGGGGATCCCCCCGCAGCGGGAAGAGGGGGGAAAAGCACCCCAGGGAAAGGGACCCCAGAAGAAAAGGCGGAAGGAAAAGGGGCCCCGGGACAGGAAGCCAAAGGGGGGGGAATTCCCCCAACCCTCGTCCCCTTTTGGGCCCCGGGGAGGGCAGATCCCCTTCCCCGTCGGAAACCCCACCGGTAGTTTATCCTCGACTCCAAAAGAATCAGAAGGGGGGCACCGGTGAGAGGGAAGCAGGCGAAGGGGGGCCTGCGACGGGCCCCCGGTGTCGGAGGGAAAGGGGGCCCAAAAAAGTTAAGGGGGCCACCATTCTTGCCTGAAGGAGTTCATAAGTCATCCCAAACCGACAACCCCTGAGGCACAGGAGGTGAGGGTTGGGGGAAAAAGGGGGAGGGGAAGGCCCTGACCAGCCCTAGGAGAAAAAGACCCCCCCGGCAATTTCCCCGACCTGGGGGTCGCGGTCATGGTGAGGGGGTGAGGAGACCCCCAGAAACTTGCTCCACCGTTCAGCCGTCGACGCCGAGCTCATGGAAGCAGAGGGGAGGGGGGGGAGGTGCGAGACGAGGAGGAGTTTGGGCGATTGGGGGGGCCCAGCCGAGAACCCAGAAGGAACCCGGGCCGCCCCGGACAGAAGGGGAAATGGCTGCGTTGGGAGACCTAAAAAAGGTTCGACCCCCCACTCTTGAGGTCAAGCATAGGCCTCGCCGGTAAAAAGGGCAACCCCCCCCCCCGGGGGGATGAGCCGCAGCCTCCACCATAATCGGCGGGGCGAAAAAAAGGGGGGACGGGAAAGGGAGGGGCGGGCGAGGAGCAAAAAGTGGCCTGGGACCTAAAAGACACCGAGCAGCCCCGGGCCCCACAATTGATCCGTTGGGGAAAAGAAGGGTAAAAAAAAGTGGAGGGGAAAAGGGGCTAGACGCAAAAACAAAAGCCCCCAAACCCCCAAAAAGCATCGCCCCAAGACCGCCCCGGGCCCCCCGGTAAGTGGATGGTATGGGGAAAGGGGGGGGGGTCGACAAAGGCAGCCAGGGACCGCTCAAAAACCCCCCCACCCGGGCCCTGGGAGGGTCCCGGGGAGGGGAGAGGGGGGAAAGGGTTTGGGGACCCGCAAGAGCGACGAAAAACCAAACCCCCCAAACTCAGCGCAAAACGTGGGAGGGCCCGGGGCGTGGCAGACCAGGGAAAAACCAAAACCCCCCCCACCAGCCCTTGGGGGGGGTCCGGGCGGGGGGGGGGCGTGGCTGGGTGAACAAAAAGTAAACCCTCCCCCCAAAAATTTCCCTTTCACGTGGGGAGACCCGGGAACCCCCAAACCACCCGCACCAGCCCCTTTGGGGGGGTCCGGGCCCGGGGGGGGGGGGGGGGGGGCTTTTGGGGGAACTAAGTAACCCCTCGCCCATCTAGTACACGTGGCAACCCGGGACCCCCCAAAACCCCCCGCACCAGGCCCCCGGGAGGGGCCGGGCGGGGGGGGGGGCGTGGCTGGGAGAGCTTACGAAACCCTCCGCCCCTCCCCCGCTTTCCCCGTGGAAAACCAGGTTTCAGGGGCCCGGGGCGGGCCCCGGGGGGGGAAAAAATGGGCCCCGGGGGGAAAGGGGGGAAAGCCGCGCCCCGGGGCGTAGCTTTTAAAAACCACAGACACAGACACCAGCCGAATAAAATATATTTTAAAACACAGCTGGGGGCCCGGGCCCGGGAGAAAAATAAAAAATAACTCTGCCCGTAAAACCCCAAAAAAGGATTACGAAAACCATGAATGGGTTTAAAAAATTCACACCCCACCCCCGTTTAAACCCCGAAAAAAAAAGAGGTGCTTTCCATTTTGGCCCGAAGAGAAAAAAACAGTGTTACAGGGGAAGCAGCAGGTGTTGACGCGAGGAAAGGGAAAATAAGAAGATGGCCCCCGAGCCGGCTGGGGAAGCCGGCCTCGGTTTAGGATTGGCCCCGGGGTTGCCAGGGCCCGGGGTTTTTTTTCTTTTAGTTCTGAGTGTAGCCTGGTTTCCCAACCAGATGTCGGTATTGGTTGGTGTATACCCGGGTTTGGGCCCCGGGGCTATTTTCCTATCCATAGCTTAGTTTACTAAATTCTTAAGGGGGGCCTAAAAAAGGGATTTGGCTTACCCAAACCCGAGCATGTTTAAATGGGTTAGGGTTTTTATAATGTTTCACGAGGGTTCATTTCATTTTTCGGACAAAAAACCCTGACCCCGGGTTTTGTCTTAGACTGTACATATATATATAAGTGTGTAAGGCACCGGGGACTCGAAAAAAGAACATAAGGCGATTTTGTGGAGAATACGTCCCCCCGAACTTTTTTGTCCCTTAAAAAATTTTCACTGTAGAGTTTTGGCCAGCGCTTTTCAATACTTAATTTTTTTTTACTTCTGTTATGGTATGTGTCTAAAATCCATAAATTTTTCTATCAAAAACCTATTCCCATTTCCCCTTTTTTCACAACCCCAACAAGTCCTTGCCGGGCAACGTGGGCCCCTGTTCTATTTTAAAACTGGTGACTTGGGCAGCGGGTGGGGGCTAAGCCGGGCCAGCCCCGGGGGTCCGCCGCAGGGGCTGCCTTTGCCAAAACCCTTGTGCACTGCGGAATACACGCCAGGTTAGTGTTTAAGGGGGGGCGAGAGGTACGCGATTATCCCCCTTGTTTCTCTCTTTCTTCCTCTCTCTCTGTTTTCTCCCGTCTCTCTCTGGGTCTCTTCTTTTTCCTCCTCTCTCTCTCTCTCTTTTCTCTCTCTCTCTCTCTCCTCCCCTCTCTCTCTTTCCCCCTCTCTCTCTCTCTTTTCCCCTCTTCTCTCCTCTCTCTCTCTCTCTTTTCATATATTTGTAAGGGCCCCCTGTTATGGGACCACTTTTCCCTTTTTATAAATTTTTTTTGATAATCATAAAAAAACCAAATTTAAAACCTTATTGTTTTCCCAAAAAACAAGTTAAAAAAAAAAACACATAATTTTTATCCCGGTATCCCCCAAAAACACACGCCAACCTAAATTTAAAATTTTTCAGGTTTTTTTTCCAAAAAAAATTTTTCCCTCAGGGAAATTTTCATAACAAATTTAAAACCCAATTTTAATATATATCTAAAGCCCTATGTAAAAAATTTAAAAAACACGCCATGTACCATATCATACACGTGTCTTGTAATATAGAGAGTAAAAAAATTTTTTTATCCTACCCTTCTTTTACCAAAAAAACTATTTTTTCCTCGCATCTTTACTTTTTCCTCTCTCTTTCACCAATTTTCTATTACTATATTTAAAATTTTACAGCATTTCCCTATATACAAAAACTTAATTCCCCTAAACATATCCCCCCCCCAAAAAGAGCTTGACCCCCCCAAGAATTTTTAAAATTTTTTTTATTTTACTGGGAAAAAGTTTTGTGGGGACAAAAATCTTTCGTGGGGGTTTCCCCGGGTCCGAGATGTAAACCAAAAAATGCCCCCTATGTTGGGAGAAGAACCCCAAAAATGCGCCTCCGCGTTGCTTTCCAAAAGATGCCGGTATGTCGGCATCGGCAAAAAAATTTCCGGTATCAGGCGTAAAAAGGTTGCAAAATAAACCAAAAAAAAATCCCGGGAAAAAGTGCCCCTGTGACACACCCTTGGGGGGGAAATTTAAAAATGTACAAAAACCTGGTAAAATGCTAGAGCCCTTGCCCCCACTTTTTTTGGATATTTTTTTCCCCAGCCTTCACTTCCCTTCAAACTTTTAAAAACGTAATTATGAATGGGGGGAGTTTCCCCCTTCAACCCCCCGCCCCCCCCTTTTTTCCCCCCGCCTGGACCCCCCATAAAAATTACTAACCTAACCTCATTTCATTACCCCATTGGCTCTTACATTTCTTTTACTTTCATAAACAGCAAGCCCCAAATAATATAAATGTTATATTGTAATAATAGGGGTTTAATATTTATTATTAATTATTTATTATTTATATTATTATATATGTATATATAGTTTTTAAAAAGATGTATTTATATATTTTTTTATAATAATATATATTATGTATATATTTATTTTATATAATTTTCTATTAAATATTATATCCTTTATATATTTTAATTTTTTAAATTTCTATTTATATTTTTTATTTTAATTTAAAATTATATGTATAAATTCTTCATTATTTGTATTATTTTTTTTTGTATTTATTTATTTTTTGTTTTTTCCCCTTTTTTTTCTGTTTGTTTTTATATTTTGTTATGTTATTTTTTTTTTTTTTTGTTTTAAATTTGTTTGTAATGTTTTTTTAATTTTTTTTTTATTTTTTATTTTTTTTTTCCCCTATCCAATATTTTTTTTTATATACCAAAATGTGTTTGTTTTTTATTTGTTTTGGGGGCCTTGGGCCCCCACCACAGACTCTCCGGCCCTTCCTTTCCTGTAAATGGATGTGTGTATGTTTTCCCCCCACCCACCCCTCCCCCTTCCCCTCCCCCCCCCCCTTCCCCCCCCCCTTACCCATCCCCCCCCCCTTCCCCTCCCCTTCCCCCATCCCCCCCCCTTTTCCCTCCCCCCCCCCCCTCCCTTACCCCCCCCAAATTCTTCACCCACCCCCCCCCAAACCCTTACCCTATGTATCCCCTTTTTTAATTATTTTTATCTTAAAATATATATATATATTTTTTTTTTTTTTTTTTTTTTTTTTCTTAATATATTTTTTATTTTTATTTTTTATTTCCTTTTTTTTTATTTTTTTCCCCCTTTTTTAATTTTTTTTTTATTTTTTTTTTCTTTTTTTTTTTTTATTTTTTTTTATTTTTTTTTTTATTTTTTTTTTTTATTATTTTTTTTTATTTATTTTTTTTTTTTTTTCTTTTTTTTTTTTTTTTTTTTTTTTTATTTTTTTTTAAAATTTTTCCCCTATTTTTTTATTGTTTTTCTTTTTGCGGTGTGTGGGGTTTTTGTTGTCGGTCTGTCTGTCTTTCCGCGAATGGTCCGCCCCCCGTGCGGAATCCCATCATATGTCACATTTTTGGAACCAGTCGACCAGGGGAAGTTTTAACCCCAAATTAGGGGATGTCCGATCACTTTTTTTTTTTTTTTTTTTAGCAGCCTTTTAGCGAGAATTGAAAAAAAAAAAATGTGGGTTTGCAAAGAATTGGGGAAAACCCTTGATGTAGGGGATGGGTAATGGGGGGTTGAAATGGGTGGGGGTGGGTAATGGGTGTGGGGTGATGGGTGATTTGAATGGGGGGGGGCCCGGGATGGGTTGGGGGGTGTGGGTGATGGGTGAGGGGAATAGGGGGGGGATGATGGGTAAGGGTGGGAAATGGGTGTTTTGGTGAGGGGAAATGGGTAGTGAAGGGGTGGGGGGGAGGGGTAATGGGTGAGTAAATGGGGGGGGGGGAAAAATACATACTTTTTCTACCCCATGTTTTTCGGAAAGTTAAAAGGGGGGCTATCTGGGGGAGGCTGTTTTTTGGGGGGGCCAAAAGGCCCCAAACACAGGGGGGTGGGCCAAAGGCCCACCAATAGCCCTAATAAACTGAGTGAATGGGTGGGGGGTGAGGGAATGGGTGGGGGAAATGGGTGGGGGGGGGATGGGTAATGGGTGAGGGAAGGGGTTTGGGGGTAAATTGTGAATGGGTTGGCTTTAATACAAAACATTTCTACATCCATATTTCAGGAAAGCTAGAAGGGGCTATCAGTCAGTGATTAAAAAGGGGGGGTTCCCCCGGAAACCCCGGGGGTTCCCCCGCCAAATAAACCAGGGGTTTCCGCGAGAAACCTTTTAAACTAATTATGTACTATTACAAAATGACAGTGATCTTAATTCTTTTAATTTTCAAAATTTCCTACTAAAACATAACGTCAAAAAAAATTTTCAAAAAACCCCAAAACATACTCGTACGTGCCCAGTCAGTACAATTTTAAATAGTAATGAGAGCAAATAATATTTATTTTTTAGAAAAAAATTGTGTTATTCCCGGGTGCGGGAAAACGCCCTTCTTTCCCCTTACTCCGAAATTTTTGGGCGAAACAGGGGTTGGGAGGAGGGTGACCCCCAAACCCCCGTAGAGTATCATACTTTCACGACCCCCCACCCACCCGGGTTCACACATTTTCCCTTCCCGTCATTTTTGAGCAGCGCCCCGAGTAAAATGTTGTTTTAAATTAAATACCTTTAAATTTTATTTTTGATACGGATTTTAAAGACTGAAGCAGTTCAAATATTTAAAAAGAAAGCATGTCAGGGGAAGAGGAGGAACCAGTGACGAAAATCACAAATCCCCACACCCAAAGACGAGAAAAGGGAAAAAAGGTGGGGGATGTAAAAAAACCCCCTTTTCCCAACGACATTTTTATTACCATTGGCTTTACATGGACGGGAAAGAAAAACTGTCCACTTTCCTTTGTGCATTGTTTTGGGGAAAAAAAGCTCGCAAACACAGCTATGGCCCCAACCAATTTTAAGCGACATTTAAAACTACTAATCACACCCCACTTGAAAATAAAACCGGGATTTTTTCGAAGACCTTGGATTCACAACAGAAACCAAAAAAAAGTTTTTAAAAAAGAAGGAAAACCAATCAGTGAAAAAGGCCCAAGAAGCAACTGAGTGGCTGACAGTGGCGACCCTAGTTGCCAAGAAAATAAAAATTCACACTATTACAAAAAGCCAAATAATCCCCTCCCTTGCAAAATAATTGTGAGAAAAATTTGCTTTTTTAAGAAGCTAAAAAGTGAATTAAGCAAGGTTCCTTTTTTCTGAAAATTTAAAATTTATAGGGTGGGATGCCTGCCAAAAATTTATTTCTGGTATTTTGTCGGGAAATACTGCAAAATAACAAGTTTTTCTCTCCAAGTAGATGAGACAAACCCGAAAATAATGGTAAAGCTCAGCTGCTGGCATTTGTTTCTATTTGAAAATTTAAGGTGAAATAATGGGAAACTTTTTTTTTTGCCCGTAAAGAACTTTCCCGAAAAAAAAATACCAAAGGGCCCGGGCATTTTCAACATCTTGTCTTTTTACCGGGATTTGTTGGGTTTTTTCATGGAACCGATTTTTTGGGGGGGTTGGAATCTGCACTGATGGGGCTCCAATGAATTTGGGTCAGTACAAGGGTTTGACCACGGGGTGAAAAAAAAAACCCTGAAAAGGGATAACAACTCACTGCTCTCTCCACCGAGAAGTTCTGGTTTTAAAAAAATATTGGGGATGATTTAAAACCCTCCTTGATATAAAAATGTGAACATGGTCAACTTTAAATAAAGCTTTGGGGGTCCGAAGTCTCGCATTTTGCAAGGTTGTGGGAAAAAACCCGTAAAAAGAAACACGGAAAGCTTCTCCAGCACACGAGGGTCGATGGCTTTTTTGAGAGGTTTAAAATTTGACAAGGGGTATTCGAGCGCGAAAAGGAAGGGTTTCTTTTTTCAAAGAGAATAAAAAATCCAGGTTTTTGTGAAATGTCTTGAAAACTACAAACGGGAAATGAAACCGCATATTTTTGCCGATATTTTTCAGCATTTTGAAAACTTGAAAACCAGCATACAGGGTTTTTGAAGGAAAACATTTTACTTCCACAGACCCTTCTTGCATTTAAGAATAAAAAACGCTGTTTGGAAAAAACACCTTGGGAAAAGGAAAATTCGAAATATTTTTCCCTCCTACTTCAATTTCAAACTCAAATGATTATGAAAATGTCATTCCCTTAATTACAAATATTTGGGGTACTATCAGAAAAAAATTCATAAGTACTTCCTCTCCTTGTCTTCAATACGTATGACTGGGGGAGAAACCCCTTCACTGAGTTCTCACCAAGTACAGGGAAAAAAAAAATTAGGCTGCAAGAAAGGAAAAAAACGAAATGAAAATACAGTCGAAACGAACCTTAAAATGAAACTTAATGAAGTATCACTTGACAAATTTTTTGGTTTCAGCAAAGCAAGGGGTAAAACCCCCCACTCAGTAAAAATATTGGATCTTTACCCAGTTTTTTAATTTTACCTCTGTGAAAAACGCTTTCCCCTTTCCTGACCGCCTTAAAAAAAAAATCCCAAAATATCGTCCTCTGACTGGGCGGGAAACTGCGTGTGTATGGGCAAAAAATTTGGCCCAAAAATTTTTACAGAACGCAAAGAGAAAACCCAAACCCAAGTGTCACACTGAAAGGGAAGTCCAAAACAAATTTTTTTTTTTGGGGGCTTATTTGGTTTGAACTCATGAAATTTGATTGGGAATTGAGGTTTCATATGAATTATATTTTCAAGAACTTTTTTTAAAAAAAATTATATATATATATATATATATATATATATATATATATATAATATATATATATATTATATATAATATATAATATATATTTTAAAATTTTATATATTAAAATTTATTAGTATAACCCCCCTATATAGGGGCTCCTTGGGGAATATTTAAAAAATTTTTACAGGGGGTTTCCCCCAAGGTTAAAGGTTTTGGGGAAACACTGCCCCCCCCTACTTTGGGGAGTCCCGTGTTTTTTTTTGGGGGGGAAAGGGCCCCCCCAATAGCCCTCCGCAGGGCTAGCCAAAAAGGCCGCGGCCCTTTTTCGGCTTTTGTATATATATATATATATATTATATATATATATTAAAAATATATATATATATATATATATATATTATATATAAATTTTATAAAAAATAAAATATAAAAATAAATATAAAATATATTAAAAATATATATATATATATATATAATATAATATACGTACACGCAATGTTTGAACAATACAAAGTCACGGGCTCTTACAAACGGCCAATGAAGCTTAAAGTAATCGTCCAGACCATATCATCATTTATGATTTAATGCAATACAATTATAGCCATTATCGAGTATATCAACAATATGTTGCCACTTTTTGCATCCAGTCAGCCGTTTTTAAATAATCCGCAATCAAAATCTGCTACATTCCCCGAGCTTCGAAAACGCTCCTCAAGGCTTGCAGACTACGCACCACGGCTCGATGACGTCACAGGAGGAAGCCTGCGAGGCCGACAGCAATACAAAAGCACGTAAACACAAGAGATACATATAGTACTTTAAGATTTTTGGGAGTTTCTGATTGATTTTTTTTGCGATATGCCATATGCATGCATCCTTTATGGGTGCAGCAAGACAACTGTGGCTTTCCAGAGAAGTTTGCACACGTTTCAGACCGATACGACAACGTTAAATGTGTTGAAAAGATTAGTGCGGCGGACAAGGGTAGATCACCATCACCCCACACCCAGCCACCCATCCCGTAGCCACACACCATAGCGTACAAAGCCCGCTATGGTGTCTGACAAAAAAGAAAGAGAGAGAGAGACAGCGAGAGAGAGACAGCGAGAGACAGCGAGAGAGAGAGAGAGAGAGAGAGAGAGAGAGAGAGAGAGAGAGAGAGAGAGAGAGAGAGAGAGAGAGAGAGAGAGAGAGAGAGAGAGCAAGGTGAAATATACGATGAGAAATAAGCAAAAATACTAGGCAACCAATAAAAATGCATGTTTGAAGGAGGAATAGGAGGGGGAGGAAGAAGAAGGGGGAAGAGGAGGAGATGTTATTGTTAGATGTTATTAATAATGACCTCGTGATGTTAGTAGACGATTTAGCAAAGAGGAGAGATGGAAGGAAGGAGAGAAGAATGGAGGGAGGGAAGGAGAGAATTTGAGGGTTCCTCTAAATTAAGTCCCTGTCGGAGAGAGAGAAGAGACCTCCTCTCCATTTCCTTATTTCTAGTCGATTATTTCTCTCTCTCTCTCTCTCTCTTCTTTCTCTTTCTCTTCTCTTCTCTTTCTCCCCTCTCCTCTTCTCTCTCTCTTCACTCTCTCTCTCTCTCTCTCTCTCTCTCTCTCTCTCTCTCTCTCTCTCTCTCTCTCTCTCTCCTTATCCTTTCGTCCGAAAATCAGAGATGTGTGTGTGTATGTGTTTCGAAACTAAGCATAGGATTTTCTCGAAAGTACCTTCATTGTGATTCCCACGCAAACATTGTAGTTTCCCTTACTTACCAATCCATGTTTTGGAGAGGTGCCAGGTCCTCCTGATTCTTAGGTTCCGCTAACACCTGTTCGCCAGTCGGCTCTCTCCCTCCTTCCCTCTCTCCTCTTTGCTAAATCGTCTGCTAACATCACGAGGTCATTATTGTCCTGAGTCTTCCTCCCCCTCCTCCTCTTCCCCCTCTTCTTCCTCCTCCTCCTATTCCTCCTTCAAACATGCATTTTTATTGGTTTCTTAGTGTTTTTGCTTATTTTTCATCGTATATTTAACCTTGCTCTCTCTCTCTCTCTCTCTCTCTCTCTCTCTCTCTCTCTCTCTCTCTCTCTCTCTCTCTCTCTCTCTCTCTCTCTCTCTCTCTCTCTCTCTCTCTCTCTCTCTCTTTTCTGCCACACACACAATAGCGGACTTTGTATTCTGGCTCGAACATGTATCACATCCGGCGGTTGGTTTTCCACATATACGCGACCAGGATCATCTACTTCAGTCTCAGATTGAGCATCATACTCTGTCTGCATCTGTCACAGCGACAAATTAACTGTCTGGCACAGAACTACAATCGCTCATCATTTACATTTGCTGGTCGATACGACGGGTGTCACAAATGCAGACGACTGTTGTCTACATTTGAGAATCTCCTCTGACGTCATCAATAATATTCGTGGCCCTGTTGGAGGGCAGAAAGGTTTTTTCGCGCGCTTTTTACAAAAGTCGTGTTTTTACGGAAATATGGCCTGGAAATAATTATTTTTGGTAGATTAATTGTTTTGAATGAACATTCAACATAGTTAGGCAAAAAAAAGCGGGTCTGGACGATTACTTTAAGGCGTTTTCTGCGGGGGCGCAAGACAAATTTATCTTGCAAGAGAAAACATTTCGCTTGCTCAAATTTCGCTTGCTGTCCAATCATCCTGAGAAGATGCTTGCCCGACCGGCAAGATATTTCTTGCTGGAGCAAGAGAAGTACGTCATCAGTGAAGTGCGTCAGCGTTCGGCTGACGTGGCGATGCTTTCTGCTCAATAAAAGAATGATAACAGTGTACTTTCGACAAAGTCAACTACACTTTCTTATTTTAAGATCTTATCATAAAGTTTGAATCAAATAAGGGCGGTTGCGGCGTGTAATTAAGGATAATATAATCGTCACAGTTGTATATATTGCTTGATATGCATTCGCACAGCTGGAGTTGAAGACTCGAATGTGTGACTTGTCGAAAATCAACAACTTCACACACCTCACTCTTACCCGATTTGCTGACAATACCATTGGGTATTAAGAAACACTGATACCATTATCGGCTTCCTAAGGAAATTGTGCATCGCATTAGTATACATTTATAACTGTAATGTAAGTACAAGTATACGAAAACAAGGGTAAAGTAAAACCGTGCATAAACATTTTTTCCCACTTGTTTGGCTTCAACTTCTCATTGCTTGGCTACTTATGATCACATTAAATTTATAAGCACGGTTCCTGAATCTGCACACCTTTCTGACTATGTCGGTATAGCATATGTCCCAGTGTGAAAATATCTAGGGGGTCAAAATAGTTATTTGATTTTGGTTTTGCTTACATCTCAGCCGCCGCGTCGCCTTCTCATGGAGCAAGCGACTGTCGAGCTTTTTACGTATGTGGGGGTAGAGCAAGAGGAAAGTGACTGCTAGCTAGCGAAATTTATCTTGCTCCCCCGCATAAAACGCCTTAAGTCTTATCGACGGACCAGGGCAGGGATTCAAAGAGAGTTAAAGGCCAATGGTGCTTTCTCAACAACATACCTCTATTTCTACACCCCTGTGCTAACTGTTGTTCACAGATGAGAGACATGGCAGTGGCGGTACATGATTGCTCTTAGCTGAGTGGCTGAGCGACTACAATGACGTCACAGCCTCGCCAGCGAATCACAATTGTGTCAAAACGAACGTGAAAGCCAATCAGATTGTGTTTCAAACGTGTCAGCCAATCACAAGGCAACCGCGGCCTGCATTATCAAGGTTATTTCCATCTACCCCCAATCCTCATTCCGCATGAACTTTCAGCTTCGTCGTCCTTCTCATAAAGTAAGTTATTCCAATATTCCTTCATTCCACAATTCCCTGTACCACCTCCGTCGCTTATAACTTCCAACACTTGTTCCTGCTATATACGTGCCTCCGGTGTGTTAAACTTATTTATATTCTCTAGCTTATTCCATCATTCCTTCATCCCCTGTGTCACCTCCGTCGCTTCAAAACTTGTTTCCACCTCCACAGACACGCGGGTAGCTTGTACTTCCTTGTATTCTAGCTATTCCAATATTTCCGAGGAATAGGCCGGTCTTCTTCTTCTTGTGACCTCTTGCGCTTAGAATAGCTTCGTAGCTATCCTTACTCTAGTGTTGGCCGAAGCCACCACCCCGGGAGGCGGGTCACAAACCCCCTGCTAACACCCGGTATCCATTCACTGCTGGGTGGACAGAGGCTCGGGTTTTAAGGAAAAGTGCACACCACATACGTGTGTCGTGTAGGTGCTGTCTGCCATCGCTACCCGGGTTGAGATGCCGCACTCACCACTCTTGGCACATCACCACATAACTAAATCACCACAAGCGCCTGGGTCTCGTATATGGCCTAATTTCGTTTGTATATTTGCCCTGTTCAGTTCTTGAGTCAGAAAACATCATATATACTCTAATGATGAGGATTTTTATGCAAGTTGCTTCCTTAAAACCACCGTACAGGCAGTTGGGTATTATTTTACGATGGCACCAAACTTCCCTACACAATTGGGAGCATGGTTTTTGTTTACCTTATTGTATTCTAAGAGACATTTTCTCTTTGAGCTTTCCGTCGCAAATCAATAGTTTCGGAGATATAGAACATTTTAGGTGGGGGGAGGAATGCGTCTCCTTGTTTACAAAATGCCTCCCTCTTCCTCTTTTTGTGACCTGCATCGCTTTTGTTTGGTATTTTATTAAACCTTTTTTTTATTGGACCCAGTTAGGAGGTTAAAGGTTTGGTAAGGTAAGTTTAGGTTAGGTTAGGTTAGATTAGGTTAGGTAAGGCAAGGTTCAGGTTAGGTTCAGGCTAGGTTAGGTTAGGTAAGGTAACGTTAGGTAAGATAGCCACGCGTGCGCCTCTGAAACAAAAGCGATGCAGGTCACAAGAAGAGGAATAGGGAGGCATTTTGTAAACAAGGAGGTCTCCACCCAATGCGGCCGCCGACCCAATGCGGCCAACCAAACTATTGTTGTACGTATATGTTTATTGTACGTTATGTTTAACATATATAACTATGTTAAACATATGATATGTCATAAGTTACTAACCTAACCTCACTATAACCCCTAAAAATTACTAACCTAACCTCACTATAACCCCCTAAAAGTTACTAACCTAACCTCACTATAAGTTACTAACCTAACCTCACTATAGCCCCTAAAAGTTACTAACCTAACCTCACTATAAGTTACTAACCTAACCTCACTATAACCCCCTAAAAGTTACTAACCTAACCTCACTATAACCCCTAAAAGTTACTAACCTAACCTCACTATAACCCCTAAAAGTTACTAACCTAACCCTACCATAACCCCCTTAAAGTTACTAACCTAACCTCACTATAACCCCCTAAAAGTTACTTATATTGCCGCAGGCGGCCGCATTGGGCCCGCGGCCGCATTGGGTATACACCAACAGGGAGACGCATTCCTCCCCCCACCTAAAATGTTCTATATCTCCGAAACTATTGACTTGCGACAGAAAGCTCAGAGAGAATGTCTCTTAGAATACAATAAGGTAAACAAAAACCATGCTCCCAATTGTGTAGGGAAGTTTGGTGCCATCGTAAAAATGTACCGGCAGTTGCCTTGTGAGAAGCAACTCTGACGTCATCAATCTCCTCTTTGAATACCAAATCAGCTGATGAAAGCAACCATGCAAGGCAATCATGGCGCGAAGCGTCTTTGGATGCGTCCCCAGAACAATTAATATCGTGACAAGTACACACACACACACACACACACAGGTGTGTGTGTGAAATACAGAAAGGAGTCTACTATGGGAGCGCCTGAGTCGCGTTTCCGATGGCTTCTTCCCTTTCCGGCCTTTCGGCGTATTATATAGGAAAGGTTTCATTGTTGAATAGTTGTATACACAGGAACTGCTGAGTGCGTGGAATGAGAAGGTCCGCTGACTGTTCACATGGTGATGACTCAAACACACCCACAGTTAGCTGTGTATGTCCAGGTGTGCAATGCTTATCAACTAAGATAAGTGGCAATTAACCACAGGCACACACAAAACACTGACTGTGCATTCTCAAGAGAAGCAAGCGAGGGAACAACACCATTATGTCCATGTCAACATTATCAAGGAGGTAGTGTCTGTCCGAGCAACACAATATCAAAGATGTGTTGCTGAAAGAGGCAGACACACGTCCATACGTGTCCTCCTCCCCATTTGGGGGGGCGGTAGCGGAGTGGTTAGCGTCTCCGACTGGCGTTCTCGGTGACCCGAGTTCGATCCCCGAAGAAAACCAAAACCTTTCTGCACCGTCGAGTGGCCTAAGAACACCCACATGCCCTGCCCATCAACTCTACCTTCGATTGCGAGTGCATCGGAGGACACAGGGGGGCGGCATGAGCCTCTAATCACAGGCGTCACTATAAGAATCCTGCCTGCGCCACCACGGGCGAGGACCAACCATCACAGCCCTCAAGTGAACCTCCAGAGCCTACCATCCAAGCCCTGGGTCACCATTGCCTACAGGCGCTATAGGCACAAATGTTAAAATACACCTCCTAAATGATCACTTGCTGATAACATATATGTTTCATCATACACATACATATAATCTCTATCCAGTGCCATAACAAACCTCCAGGCGAGACCTATGGGCGAGAAAGAAATATAATTTTATCAGGTTAGGTTAGGTTATATTTATGTTAGGTTAGTATTTTTTCTCTTTTTTTTTATCTCTCCCCCACTTTATAATTACGTTTTAGAGGTATCAGAAGGGATCTGTGAAGGTCTGGAGAAAATAAAACTACTAATAACAGCGTTAAAGGACTCTAGAATTTTACCTAAACAAGGTATAATATATGTACTTGAAATGCCAAAGATGATAATCAAAGTCCCATTAACCCATCACCACGAGTTGATCCATTGATCCACCACCACACCCATCAGTTATCCACAAAGAAATCTCAACACAACAAGTATAACATCATAATCCCACCACCTTCAAAAACGCACAATCACTCACATATTACATCACACATACTTATATCAATAGTTTGATATCATAATCCCATCACCTTCATACACGCACTATCACTCACATAGTACATCATACATTCGTACATGAATGGTCTTACCAACAAGTAGTACATTACAACGTCTGCCACAGGTCCTCCGTCCTCAGTCTCGCTCACAGATGAGCAGCACTCTATCACTTTCTCGGTATATGAATGTCAATAACCAACACAGTCATCACTCAGCACCTGAACACCGTTCCAGAACGCACCACGATCCCCAGCACAACGTGAGACCCTAACTTCCCACTACACCCCTGATCCAAATCACGCCACAACACACCTGTGATCGCATAACTCCTTTACATTATCGGAACCTCACGACTTTTTCTTACATATATCGTAACGTGACACACACACTCCAGCCCAGAACTCCCAAATGGCTTGCGGTTCACATACCAGGTCACTTCACACACACGACACGCACCGATACTCCAAAAATAGACGTATACATCACTGTAAATCCCGTAACACGTCCGCCACCGAGTGACCAGGCCCGCGATCCACCTGTATGGTAGAGTTCCGCCGTCCGTTAGTTGTCTCTACCACGTCGCGTAAACTCGAAACCACGACCCGAACCAGTGAATCAATCGAACACAGGCACTAAACCACTAGTCACAACACTCCCTAAGTGAACCACCATCAACTAGACATAGATAATACTTTCATATCCGTGAGTGAGCTCGGTAGAGGACTATCAAGGAAAATGTTAGGACGTAACAATTTCTTAATTTTTAGTTTCATAAAATAATTCAATATAATCCAATGATTGAATTATTCTATGGAAACTAGTTGCTTTACTGCGGCTATCAATGCCGCCGCTCCATAAGGAAAGTGGCGTGGCCGGGATTAGCGGCGGGTACTTTGCTCCTTCGTGTACCCTTCCTTTGCCTCCAACAGCAGAGACTTGATGAAAAGCACGGCATCAGGAACCTGGCTGCGCGGAACTCCAACAGTCTGTGCGTGATGGGGCCGCATAGCCAGGTTCCTGATGAAGTGCCTTTCATCAAGTCTGCTGTTGGAGGCAAAGGAAGGGCACACGAAGAAGCAAAGTACCCGCGGTTAATCCGGGCCACGCCACGCTCCTCTCCCTGAGGCGACAAGCACTTCCGCCGAACCTTTACCTTGAAGCTGATGACGACTTAGAAAACATATTGTGATGAATGTCAAACACTTGAAAACGAAAGGAAAGGCGCGGCATTGAGTACCAGGACTATGATACAAAGTTTAGATTGATATCTTAAACTAACCTATTTACTCTTAAAGTAATCGTCCAGACCATTTCATCATTCCTGATTTAATGCAATCAAAATATAGCCATGATCGAGTATATCAACAATATGTTGTCACTTTTTGCATCCAGTCACCCGTTTTTAAATGATCCGCATTCAAAATCTGTAAACTCCCCGAGCTCTCAAAGCACAACTGGCGGACAGCAGACGACGCACCACGGCTCGGCGACGTCACACGAGTGAGCCTCCCAGCCCTGCCTGATACAAATACACGGAGACACGTAGAAAAATGTAGTACTTGGTGAATTTTGGGTGTTTCTGATATATTTTGTTTGCCATATGGCATATACTTGCATCCTTCATGGGTACAGAAAGAAAGCTGTGCCTTTGCAGAGAGCTTAGCACCCATTTCCGACCTATTTGACCATGATAATGTCTGTGCAGCGCCTGACAGTGGCGGGTGAGAGGAGCGCGGTGTGAAGCACATTGTCTAGCCGCGCTCCTCTCACCCGCCACTGCCAGGCGCTGCACAGACATTATCATGGTCAAATAGGTCAGAAATGGGTGCTAAGCTCTCTGCAAAGGCACAGCTTTCTTGCTGTATCCATGAAGGATGCAAGTATATGCCACATCGCAAAAAAGAAATATCAGAAACACCCAATTTTCCCCAAGTACTACATTTTTCTCCGAGTCTCCGTGTATTTGTATAGGGCCGGGCTGGGAGGCTCACTCGTGTGACGTCGCCAGCAAGTTTCCCGCCACGCCACGGCTGGAATGGGGCTGTTGTTATTCCCGCGCTTTTTACAAAAGTCATGTTTTTAGGGAAATAAGGCGTGGAAATGAATAATTTTGTGTGGATTAGGTATTTTGAATGAGCATTCAACATAATTATGCAAAGAAAAAATGGGTCTGGACGATTACTTTAAAGTTGTTTTAAATATTTTTCTGTAGATGTTAATTGTGTCATATTTTCAATAATTGTATATTTTTTCTCACAATTGGACTTTTCCGGAACATGGGGTGTGGCAAAACACATCTGGCATATTCATCTATTCTCTGCTTTCCTAATTAAGTAGTAAATAGAAAAGTAAAGTAGTTTACTTCTCAAGTTATATATATATATATATATATATATATATATATATATATATATATATATATATATATATATATGTAAATATTCTTTATTTTGCATTATATCGAATGGAACGAGTATCACCAACTCGAGTATAACCAACGAGTATAAAACAATCGGCTTTTTTCTTAATTTTATTAATAGAGGTCTGTAACATAAACGCTTCCGTGGTGTAGTGGCTATCGCGCCAAGCTATATGAATCCACGGGTCCAGGTTCAAATCCGGGTCAGGACAGTCGGCGGTTAGCCCACCCAGCTGTTCATCCTTATTTCTGGGGTTTGTCGATAAATGGGTACATGGGGATACCTGAAGAAGGTAACTGTGTTAACCCAGATGTCACACTAGTCTAGTGTCCCGGGGTAGCGGGTTGTCACCCAACATAGGCTCAAAGGCTAATACGACGAAGATGAGCACCGGGACCACGTGCAGCATAGCGTATTTAGCATCGTTACCTTTACCTTTGTAACAGTATTAAAAATATACTGGTGAAATACAAATATGACTTTGAAGTGTATTGCAGGTGTCAGGGATCACCTGGTTCGCTGCGGTGTGAGTGCCTGCCGGGGTGGGGCGGCCAGGGCTGTGCCTCACCCACCACGCCCACCACCTTCCTCCACAACAGCTACGTCAAGCTGGCCCTATCCTTTTCGCCGCTGGCCTACACCACCTCCATCACCCTCAGGTAGGAACAACCACCTTCGTCAGGTTGTTTGCCACAGCTGCCGCACGCTACCAAATACTGTAAGCGCCTTTTTCCGACAGATTTCGCACCCTGAGAAGGAGAGGCGAGCTGGTGGTGCTGTCCTCACAGCACGGACGGGACAGCTGGTCTGTGCAGCTGGTGGGCGGCCGCCTGTGTGCGGTGCTGCATCTTCACCCCAGACCACCAACTTCAATATGTCTCTCCCGTGCCGCCCTCACCGACGGCCGCTGGCACTCCCTCACCGCCACCAGGTGAGGTGTCTTCGCTGGTGTCTTTCAGTTGTGGAAGAAGAGGTATTGCCTTCTGTACATAATGATATACTAATATAATTTCCTTTCAAGTACAGTTCTTGTTAGTGAGCATTATATTCAAAATCTAATGAATAGTTTCCAGTTCATAAATGCAGATTAACATTTCATAATAGTATTCTTTAGGAATTGACTCAATAGAAATGCGCAGGAAATTCGTATGAGGTTTCATCACGCACACACACACACACACACACACACACACACACACACACACACACACACACACACACACACACACACACACACACACACACACACACACACACACACACACACCACACACACACACACACACACACACACACCACATTCACCACACACACACACACACACACACACACACACACACACACACACACACACACACACACACACACACACACACACACACACACACACACACACACACAGGGAACTCTTATGCAACAAGAGGCACCGGTATAGACCTAAGATGTCCACAATACCGCACAACTCTGTACAAGCACAGCATCATGTACTTCGGCCCACAGATATGGAACTCATTACCAACAAATATTAAATTTCTTGTTAACAATAGTACATTCTCCACATTTAAGAAAACTTCTAGAAATTATTTGTATACACTTCAATTTATGTAAATATCAGTATATGAGTACGTATGTGTTTATTTATGTTCTTGTGTGTGTGTGTGTGTGTGTGCACGTGTGTGTGTGTGTGTGGTGTATGTGTGTGTGGTGTGTGTGTGTGTGCATATGTGTAGTGTGTAAAGGTATTGTATTATAAATGTATGAATGTATGTAAATTAAAATTGTGTGTATGTGTTTGTACGATGGTGTTTGTATGATTGTGTTTGTGCGTGTGTGAGTGCGTACGTTTGTGAACTACTCATACCATGATCGTACGTCCCACGTTGCCTATGCCATTGCATTCTTTTATATGAAATATTTCGTCAGCCAGGGACCCTTGGCTCGGCAGACCGTGCCATTTCTTAATGTATTATTTTTGTTGTTTTCCTTATGTAATTGAATTAATTATACTTGCAAATAAATGCTGACCTTGAACTTGAACACACACACACACCACACCCCACACACCACACACACACACACACACACACACACACACACACACACACACACACACACACACACACACACATACACACACACACACACACATAATTAGGTTACAAGGACACCTTCTTCCTACTGAACCTCTTCTACTCTTCATCCTTGTCATCCTTCTGTTCTTGCACGGATTTAGTTGTCAATCCCTCCATCATGTTATCTTACTGTGAACACAAGGTACGGATCAGCCGCCTTCCTCTCAGTGGACGACGGGGACGGCGACCTGTACAACGCCTCGCTGGTGCTGGAGGGGCGGCAGCTGCTGGAGATGGACGGTCAGGAAGGCGTCTTGATTGGGGGTTCCCCAGAGTATGTGGGCGCCACCATGTTTGAAGTACACAATGACTTTCGAGAAGGTATTCAAAGAGCTTTTGAATATATTTGGTATGATATCTCACGACACACATGTACTTCTTTTCCATTGAATTAGTAACGTAAATGGATATTGGATATTATCTGTTATAATGAATATCCTTCTGTAATATAATATAAACCTTCTGCTGGCCTGTTTCATCACGACTTTTCAATGGTGTCGTCCAGGCTGCATCGATGATCTGCGTATCTCGGGTCGCAGCGCACCGCTGCCGCCGGTAGTTAACAACACTCCCTGGGGCCAGGCCAGCGTTTTCAAGGGTGTGGAGCGAGGCTGCGTTGCTCCGTCGGCCTGCACCAACGTGTCCTGCAGACCTCCGCACTCCTGCGTTGATACCTGGAGGTCCTACCACTGTGGGTCGGTGCCCAGTACTCTCATTGTCATGGCCCATGCTCATATATCTCGAAGGCAAAGAATGTGTGTTTGCAATTAGCATTAGGAAATGTTCAAGTGACCCAGAACCAACTCCCGCAGGTGTGGCGAGGGCCGCGTGCTGAGCCGGAGTCGCATGACTTGTGAAGACGAGGACCAGTGTACGTGGCAGCCGTGCCTCAGCGGCGGCTCATGCTTCAACACCCAGCCAGGTGACGGCCTAGGCCCTTATCATGAGGCGCCACTATTAAATGGCACAAAAAGTTGGCCCCTAATAATGTTATCTTGTGTGAATGCAATTTCAATTTCCTTAGTATCTGAAGGACATACAAATAGTATATGCAGTAGAGACAGTGTTTCATGGAGGCAAGCCACGAACACATATTCATCAATGACCAACACACAGGCTACGTGTGCTCCTGCCCGGCAGGGTTCAGCGGACAGCACTGCCACCTGCCTGACGTGGGCCAGACCTCCCTCAAGCTGCCCGTGGGAGTACTGATGACCATCGTTGTGTGGTGCATCTTCCTAGTTCGTGAGTACCTCCTACAGCTTGAGAGCGAGACCTTCCAGTCTCTGCATTATTTGCTGTCACACTGTAGATCCAGTAATTATCAACCGATGTATTATTCTCATGTATGTTGAATATAAAAGTTCGCCAATACAACAGTAATGTTCCCCATGCAATCCCTTGGCGGCAGTGTTGGTGTGTGCGTTCCTGCTTCATCAGAACCACCGCCGCGCCGCCCTGCGCAGGGGCATGGCAGACGCCAAGGACACCATCGTGGACTGCAAGGGTCAAGCGTCGCCGCCCTGCAACCACACACCCAACCTACTAGAGCTGCAGTTGCTGAAGCCGCCCAAAGCCAACGGACAGCCTGCCTGGGCCAAGAACCCCAACATTGCAGGTAAGTTGGAGAGTATTGTGGATTGTACGTTAAGTGTAATCTGACTTTCTGATCTACACTGTTATACTTGTGGCATTGCAGTATGTGCAAAACTCTTGAATATTCAACGCATTTGGTAACGTATATCATAAGATTAATGTTATCTTCTGGAGGAAAAAAGCTCTATTTACTCAAAATATTTAAGATGTTGAAAGGCTGGTGGTTGGTGTGTTGCAATGTTTGCCTTCTGTGCTGCAGACGTGGACGTGATGCAGGTGGATGCCGCATCAGAGACGAGTAGCATGGAAGAACAGCGTCGAGGTGGGACCCAGGCGGGGCTGGTTGTTGAAAACGGAGAGAGGAGAGGAGTGGCGACCAGGACAGACAGTTTGAGGAAAGATCTCAAGACAGAAGCCGTCGCGCCGACGGGGGACGATTTGAGGAACTATGCATACGAGGGTGAAGGTTCATCCCCTGGTTCTCTGTCATCTTGTAAGATTGCTGCGCTTAATCAACCTTGAGCGTTCTTCAGTCATACACTTTGTAAACTTGCATAAGGTAGTAGTTGTGAGTAACATTGAGTTTCTCGACAGCGAAGTTTTTCATCGTCTTCCGCAGGTTTGGAGAGCTGCAGTGGCAGTGCTAAATTTCTCGGAGGCTTCCGTGAGGTTGCACACATGCTGGAGTCATGACACGCGGCGGGATCCCAAGCACCCACTGCGACGCTAAAAACTCGTCCCGCCAAACTTTCGGCGACGCCATTTACAGCCACAGTCGTGCACACCACTCAAAATGGCAACTCCGAGGTTGTCATCTCTTCGCACCTTCTGGTAGAAGCTAAGCACATGAACACTTTAACATAACCAAAAAAAAGCAACATTAGATAAAACATACATGACAATTCCTAGCCATGGTGCATCGTTCTTTGAGACGTGGCGGATTGGCTTGAATAATGACGGGAAGAGGATGAGGATCAGAAGAGATGTGTCTTGATGTGCTCAACGAATACAAACCAACAGGCGTGCACTAAATAGGCTTTGGACACCCCCATCATCACGTAGGTATATACATGGGATTAGTGTGGGTGTGGGGGTGTTTTCACTCCTCTCTCTGGCTGACTCCTTTATTCTTGGCTAGTCTTGACGTGCGTGGAAGAGGCATTCACATTGTCTGTGTGTGGAAGACTTAAAGTAAATGTCCAGACCATTTCATCATTCCTGATTTCATGCAGTCAAAATATAGCCATTATCGAGTATATCAACAATATGTTGTCACTTTTTGCATCCAGTCACCCGTTTTTAAATGATCCGCATTCAAAATCTGTAAATTCCCCGAGCTCTCAAAACACAACTGACGACCAGCAGACGACGGACCACGGCTCTGTGACGCCACGGCAGGAAGCCTCCCAGCCCGGCCTTGATACAAATACACGTAAACTCAGAAATAATATAGTACTTGAAGAATTTTGGGTGTTTCTGATATATTTATTTTGCGATATGGCATATACTTGCATCCTTTATAGGTGCAGCAAGAAAGCTGTGCCTTTCCAGAGAGCTTAGCACCCATTTCCGACCTATTCCGCCACGATATATGTTTGGAGCGCTGGGGAGAGGCGGGCGGTGTGAAGCAGATTGTCTCGCTGCGCGCCTCTCACCCGTCTTTCCCCGGCGCTCTACACATATATCGTGGCCGAATAGGTCGAAAATGGGTTCTATGCTCTCTGGAAAGGCACAGCTTTCTTGCTGCACCCATAAAGGATGCAAGTATATGCCATATTGCACAAAAAAAATATCAAACACCCAAAATTCTTCAAGTACTATATTTTGTTCTGAGTTTACGTGTATTTCTATCAGGGCCGGGCTGGGAGGCCGCCTGCCGTGACGTCATCAGCAAGTTTCCCGCCACGGCTGGAATGGGGCTTTTGTTTTTCCCGCGCTTTTTACAAAAGTCGTGTTTTTAGGGAAATAAAGCGTGGAAATGAATTATTTTTTGTGGATTAGGTATTTTGAATGAACATCCAACATAATTATGAAAAGAAAAATGGGTCTGGACGATTACTTTAATGTTGACTCATGTTGAACAAAACAAGTCGTCTGCTCATAAATGACTGCCTGACTGACTGTCTGGCATACTGAAAGAGAGAGAGAGAGAGAGAGAGAGAGAGAGAGAGAGAGAGAGAGAGAGAGAGAGAGAGAGAGAGAGAGAGAGAGAGAGAGAGAGAGAGAGAGAGAGAGATAGAGAGAGAGAGAGATAGAGAGAGAGCGAGAGCGAGAGCGAGAGAGAGAGAGAGAGAGAGAGAGAGAGATTGATATGAAGTAATTTGATCTATATGAATGGTAGTGATGGCCAGTGAGTCATTGGGCGCCAGCGTTATTGTCTTGTGGCGTGTTAGCAAATGGGTTACACTTCATGAGAAAATGACTGCCATTCTTTCCATTAGCTGCTTATTATTACCTGCTCATGTTGGCTTTAATCCTAAAAGGTTATGTGGTTTGCGATTCCCGTCCTCACAAGGTTTACGCAAGGGGGGATATAAGTAGTTATATGTCTACAATATATTGAACAAAAAACAAAATGATTCCTCGATATAGATATAATCTCCATATTCATTGAGTGCCACATGGACTTTGTAGTTTGCCACTTGAACTATATTAATTCACTCACTTACAAAACTGAATTTTAATATATTCATATTCTTTCCAAGATATTATGAGAGGGATTGCTCATGTAACGAAACAGTCGCTAATGCAGTAAATATTAAGGATAACGTCACCTTCTTGGTACTACTCAGACGTCACATGTTTTGGTACTACTCAGAAATTGGTCCGTTTCAGTGGCGAGTACATGTTTTTCCAACTACGGTAAATGTGGTGAATGTATATTACGGTGAGTCAAGAGCAACAACAAAAAAGACCACAGACTGTGTCATCTGCGACTGTGAGAAGCAGGAGGAGGTGGAGGAACCCATTGGTATGGACGCAGTGCCTCGGCGTGTAGCCTGCGGTGGCGCCTGAGCTACAGTCTTGTTGCACCGGACGACCTCGATGCGCCGCCTTAACAAGGAAAACACGGACGCTCAGGAGGATGCGTGTATAAATGAGGCGAGGACATAAGGGGGATCAGCTTACTTCGGCGAACATAGTGAAGTGATCACATTCGCTCAGGAGAAAAGGTAACTATGAAACCATTCACTGGAACATGTGTATTTACATATGTAAGTTTCCTACAGATGCATATGTAAATAGCCTGCATCATTATTGCAATTGTCTGTTTTCCTATCTTGGAATTTATAACTTAGATTCCTCTGTTTTGAGGTGCGTTTTTATGTCACATTTGAATTCATAGTTTCTTTTTTTTCCTAAGTTGTGCCCAAACATGTCACATAAACACCGTGTCCATCCTATGTCTTCCTATGTAACACTTTCATGCGTGGAGAACTTGGGCATTTGAGGAAGATGGCGGCAAATGTAAAAAATGAGCATAGGAGAGATAAGAAGGAGATATCGTTACAAGGATGAAGTGTGCGGTACTGTTCACGAATCTCTTCTTTCCCTTAGAGCAGCTTGATGTGTGAGGCGTCGCGGGTGGTGGCGCTGGTGGTGGCCTGCCCCGTGATGGAGCAACACGCGTGTGCCTCGGACGGACAGATCAGACGTAGGAGGCCATGTCTGATGAAAATGGAGGCAGGCGATGAGGAAACAATACCGCTGTTGTGTTCCCTGTGGATCAGGTAAGGCTCCGAGGAGAATGTAGGTCTAAAACACACTATATGGCAAGGACATGGGAGCAGAGGGGAACATTATCAGGACGTGATAGAGAGTTCAGCTTCGAGGTAAAGTTACTTGGCTTACCGAAAGTGTCAAAGTACAAGTTTTCGAGACAAATGGTTGCAAATAATTAAACCGCCCAGTTACGGGTGCGTGTTCATGATCCATTTCCAGCACAAAGGTTCCTAAGTTTCATATATATATATATATATATATATATATATATATATATATATATATATATATATATATATATATATAAATATAGATATAATATATATATATATATATATATATTTTTTTTTCTCTTCTCTCTCTCTCTCTCTCTCTCTCTCTCTCTCTCTCTCTCTCTCTCTCTCTCTCTCTCCTCTCTCTCTCTCTCTCTCTCTCTCTCTCTCTCTCTCTCTCTCTCTCTGGCTTATATCCAGGTCTTATTAAGGCACTACCAGTAAAGTGTTTTCAATTTTTGTTGCAAGTGTTTAATGTGATGATTTTGAGTTTGTGTTATCTGTTACATAGTGTCATAGCAAATTTTCTGTTCTGTTCAAGGGTGGCAGGGATAAATTAGATTGTGGAAATTATATGGGTGAAACAATTATGAATACATTGGCAAAATTATATGATATGTTACTGTTGAAGGGGCTGAAGTTGGGCTAACATAGACAAATGCCAGGCAGGAGCTCAGCAAGAGCGAGGATGCGTTGAGCAAATCTTGAGATTAGTTTGCTACCTTGCAAACTTTAAGAAATGCATATTAAATATCCTGTTGATTGACTTTAGTAGGGCATATGTACGCGTGCACCCGGAGCGTTCTGCGGTCCGCCACCATCTATAGACGACACGAAGGTGGTGAGCCAAGGGGCTCCCTCCAGCTGTTTACTGTTCACCATATTATACATGGACCAGCTTGTTATATAGGATACTGAGGCGTAGTGTTGGGCCTGATGGATTTCTTGGACCTTTGTACACGTTATTAATTATGGATGATATGGTAATACTGGCCACGTCAAGGGAGACGTGTTTGAGGTAACTGAGTGTAGTAATGGATTATTGTCGAGAATATGGAATGATGTTAAATGAAAAGAAAACAAAGGTTATGGTTATTCGCGGCACGGCTGAAGACACACTCCCGTTTATAATTATAATGCATGACCATCAAGATTGAGTACGCTTCTAAATACCTGTATTCGGGGGCGTGGTTTAGCGATGATGCAAAAAATATATTCGGCGTTAAGTCTTCACGAAACGTCAGGCGAGGCACAGCTCAATAAACTCGCTATATTTTGTCCTGCGAATGCTAATATGCCATACATCTATAAGCGCAAGGTGTTCGACGCTGCAATGACATTCTCCTTTCTTTACAGTTCAGAAACCTGGCTAGTAACATATCCGAAGAAGATCATTGCACAATACAACAGAACCGTAAAATGTTTGCAAGGAGTCAGGAAATATACCAGTCCGGATCTCTGTATGATTGAATCAGGCATACAACCAGCCCAAGAATTAATTGCTAAGAGGAGGCGTGAGTAACGTAATCAGGGGTACAGATTCCTGGCATAGGCACTTAGGTATGATATTATTGTAAACCCACTTGATAGGGTGGCTAGGCGGATCCGGGAAAAAAACCTTCGACTGCCTCCAAGTATATCAAAATCAACTCCAAACTCTCCGTACATTCAGTTTCTGTAAAAAATTATTTTATCCCATATTGTAAACGCCAAGCATTTACTAGGCTACGTATGATATCCCACAATCTTAAAGTAGAAACTGACAGGAGGAATGGAATACCGACATAATTATGACTGTGTTTCTGTGCAGAAAATGTGGTGCAGGATGAGTCCCATGTGTTATTACATTGTCCACTCTCCAGCCAATGTAGAAGCAACTATAATATAATAGCTTTCTCCAGTATGGGTAATTTGATGAATACAAGTGATAAAGCAGGCTATCTGTGCGGTAATATTTATGATGTATTGAAATTATATATGTAAGGGATGTGTCACCATATTAGATGTGTTTTGTTTGTTTGATTTAGGTTAATTTGAATTATGTAGGAATATACTTTTGGATAAATATGGGAAAGTTATACATGAAATAGTTTGAAGTTTTTGTCAATAAACTAATAATAATACATTTTTTGTTTCTCTCAGAAACCACACGAGGGTTTTCATTTGCAAGGGCAGCTAACTCGCTATGTCATTCAATGCGTTCAACATCGATGGTCAAAAGGGAATCTTCTGGCGAGGAACGTCGGGGGGCACAAGAGGTGAATTTGTGTTTGCTTACGTTGGTAATTTTCATTCTTAGGTGGGCACTTGTGTGTGTGTGTGTGTGTGTGTGTGTGTGTGTGTGTGTGTGGTGTGCGCGCGCGAGTTGATGTGTCAAAACCATATCATATTCTAACTAACCCCATCTCTCTCTCTCTCTCTCTCTCTCTCTCTCTCTCTCTCTCTCTCTCTCTCTCTCTCTCTCTCTCTCTCTCTCTCTCTCTCTCTCTCTCTCTCTCTCTCTCTGTGTAACCCCCAGCCTCTGTGGCGACGCGGCGGAGGACATCACCACGGAAGGAGGGCTGCTCCCCGTTCTCTTCGAGCGTCGCAGAGGAGGCAGCGGCAGGGCTATGGCTAGACTCCGCCTAACAGAGGCAAATGCTTCTGCAAATTCACTGTTAAATGTAGGGTTGACACCACCACTGTAACTACCCCCACCCCCCTACTACTCCTACCACCCCTACTACCCCAACCACCACTACTATACTCCTACCACTATTACTACTCCCACCACCCCTACTATTTCTACCACCACCACCACTACTCCTTCCACCACTACTACTACTCCCACCACTACTACTACTCACACCACTACTATTCCCACCATACTACTCCTGCTACCACTCCTCCCATCGTCACTTGCTTTCCCGTCACTACCTCTTCACCAACCAACCCCTTTCATTCCTTTTCCATAAAGTGATGCATGATGGTACCTGAGGTTATGGAGCCTGATGTTGACGATGACGACCACGACGAGCCACATGTGTGATGCACGCATGCGTTTTGTCCACACTTGCACAAATATATCAAACCCGCAAGGACATGTCTGTTATTGACCTCTTCTTGGGACTCTGTGTGGTAAGGGATGATTGAGAGGAGGAAGCAGGAATGATTTCACTTTGGTTACTACAGTCGTTACTATCGTTACTACTATCGTTGCTACTATAGTCGTTGCCTACAGTCGTTGATCAATATTTATATGAGAGTATTCCTATAGTACTCCTGCTAATAAAACTGCGATGACTACCTAGTGCATCGAAAATCTTCTCGCGTCGAGTTTTTGTTCTTCAAGAAATATATACAATTCTCAATCTAGGAGCGACAGCAATGCAGCAAAAGGTGTACCCTTTATGTACCTTTAATTTTGTACAGTGTACTGCGCATTATACTAAGCCGAAAATAATCGAGAAAAAGTAAGCTGTAAGGCGTGTGGAGACCTGCGGAATATTAACCTATATACGTATGTAGGCTATAGGGTAAAATCTAGAGTTCGCTGCTATTATCTTAGCAATATAAGTAAATACACAACCCATAAACATATAATAAGCCAGGCTATACCTACGTAGGCACCATATAAGCGAGTTTCTGCCCCAGTGTACCCCTGAGCCCGTCCGGGGTAGCCGGCCGCATATTCCCATTTTCTGGAAGAGTATGTGGCGTTTACTCGTGAACACGTCCGGTTAGGTAACGTTAGGTTGCGGATAGGGTGGTTTACGTATACCTTAACAGTTATTAGTAACTGTAAGGGATAAGCACCACTCCCACCATCAGCCGGCTGAGGAGGAGCGGATAATTAGTGGCGCTTCGAAGTGTAGCTCGAAGCTCGCCCCCGCCCCTTCCTTCAGCCTCTGAGGTCGTTAAGCCCGCGAAGGTCAGCGCCTTAACGACCTGGTTCCCGAGGCCTCAACCCATCACTACCTGCTTCATGAGGCTTCCAACCGAGGTTACTAGGCCTCCATGCATCGGCATTCCAGACAGAGTAGGCTTGGTGCCGAGCTGGGGCACACCTCTCTCCCTTGGCTGGGTTGAAAGGTTATACTACGACAAGGTGCCTCCACTTTCTTCCGTTCGTTTGTCTCTAGTGACATGTAGTGAGTATGTATATCTTCTCTTCCCCGTGTCACAGAGACAGAACGAGGAAGGGTGTTGCGAAGCCTCAGTGGTAGTATCCTTTGTTTTATTGTGATTTGTATTTGTTTAACTGTGTGAAGAGTAAGGTTAAACTTCCACACAGTCCCCGTGTGTTTTCTCTCCGACACTCATTTGGTCCACTCCCTACCTGCTCAGACGATCCTGGATCTGGAACGCGACGCGACCGTACCATCACCCGTCACGGTCGCTTTCCCTTACAGTGGCGACCTTGCCAGGATAACTTGAGCTGTGTAGCGCACCTTGTGTGGGTGTCGGAAGAAAAGGTGCCAGGAGCGCACTAGTGTGTTGACCCGTACTTCGACAGTGGCCAGTTATTGTACGATCGCAGTATTGTGCTTTGGCCCTTTTGGGTGCCGTGCTGTGTATCGTGACTGTGCGTCGGAGTGTTGTGGTATTGCGCTCGACGAGCGCGAGACTAGGTGCAGGCCAGAGGGCCTTCTAGTCTACCCCGGTTAGATGCAGGCTGTTTAGCCTTCTAACCACCCCTTGTTCTGTGCTTGAACAAGGAGCCGCTAAGCAGAATGCTTTCGGATAGTTTCTGTGTCTACAGAATTGAACAGCCAAGGTTTAGGACGCCCAGTCCTCACCGCCACCTGTCGGTGTTTCAGTGCAGTCTGTGTACTGCCAGTTTGTGTTTGCTGTGTGTGTTGTACGGAGTGTTTGTTGCCACCATGTCTAAGTTCTCTACCCTCGAAGAGCTCAGAGTTCAGGCAACGTCACTTGGCCTGTCTGGAGATGACCTTGGCAGGTTCATCCTCCAGCCACAGGCCTACGAGCAAGAAGAAAGAGCAAGAGAGCGTGAGGAGAGTAGTCTTGCCGTTAGGTTGGGGAGCTTTTTAACTGGAAAAGCGGCAGAGATGTATTCTTCCCTCGACACTAACACCATCAGGGACTTTGCTCTCCTCAAACAGGCACTGCTGACTGGTTTCGACCAAACACCTGAACGCTATCATCACGACTTCAGGAGGTCACCGCGCTCAAGACAGCAGTGGAGAAGGCAGACACCTGGGCGTCGGCGCGCAACGTCTACCCTTTTGACTCGTCACTGCCTGTGCTACCTACCTCCGACTGATGCGCATCGTCCTCGCAGGTCTTGTCAAATGTGTCTTTCTACTTGGACAACATCTTTGTATATTCTTCAGTTTGGGATCAACCTTACTCTGCCCTTCAAGCTGTCTTCGACAGGATCAGGGCCCATGGTCTCGCTCTCAAGAGCTCAAAGAGTCACTTCGGGTTCCCTTCCATCCAGTATTTAGGATAGATGTAGACTCTTGTTTAACTCTCCTGTGTTTTATTTTAGGTGGTGTTTCTCCGCCCAGTCTACCGAGGGTAGACTCTTGATGGGGGGAGCAGTGTAAGGGAAAACACCACTCCCACCATCAGCCGGCTGAGGAGGAGCGGATAATTAGTGGCGCTTCGAAGTGTAGCTCGAAGCTCGCCCCCGCCCCTTCCTTCAGCCTCTGAGGTTGTTAAGCCTGCGAAGGTCAGCGCCTTAACGACCTGGTTCCCGAGGCCTCAACCCATCACTACCTGCTTCGTGAGGCTTCCAACCGAGGTTACTAGGCCTCCATGCATCGACATTCCAGACAGAGTAGGCTTGGTGCCGAGCTGGGGCACACCTCTCTCCCTTGGCTGGGTTGAAAGGTTATACTACGACAAGGTGCCTCCACTTTCTTCCGTTCGTTTGTCTCCAGTGACATGTAGTGAGTATGTATATCTTCTCTTCCCCGTGTCACGGAGACAGAACGAGGAAGGGTGTTGCGAAGCCTCAGTGGTAGTATCCTTTGTTTTATTGTGATTTGTATTTGTTTAACTGTGTGAAGAGTAAGATTAAACTTCCACACAGTCCCCGTGTGTTTTCTCTCAGACACCCATTTGGTCCAATCCCTACCTGCTCAGACGATCCTGGATCTGGAAAGCGACGCGACCCGTACCATCACCCGTCACGGTCGCTTTCCCTTACAGTAACTTCGCGTGGGAATCACAATGAGGGTATTTTCGAGACAATCCTATGGTTATTTTCGGAGCTACAGCCAAGCGTCTTCACTCGGAAACCACATAATGGCATAAAGAACGGCACCGTGTGACCCCAAGTTGAAGGCTGCGTTATGGGCAGCAGCCCTATGGGCCTGATCAGTGTCTACGTTACGGTTCTCCTCTCACTCCTGTGCCCGGATGTGATTTCGATATATCCGTGGTGAAGGACATTCTGCATTCGGAATGGAACTGTGCTTCAATGGCAAATAAGTCTTTTCCTTTCACCTGTCGGTATAGACGAGTCTTTCCCAGTTCAAGGGCCTGGGACTCGATGCTTTTCCAAGCAGGCTCTTTGTGTTTCCATGATAGGAATTTGATGGGTCTCTCGGTTTTTCCAGATACATTTATTTCAAACTTCTCGCGGAACACACATTCAGGTGGAAATAGTTGGTAACTCTCAGCAGATGACAGTTTGCGCGGAGAGTGATGCTTCGTGGACATAGATGCTACGGTCGAATCATTCAAGCGATGTAAGTTTGCTGTGAAGCGCTGGTAACATGGTCTGTGGTATCCTATCATCTCCAAGTCAACGCCTTCGAGAGTCTCTGGTATCTGAGCACACACTGCTTCCATACGGCGAGGTGAATTGAGAGGTTCAGCCATTTGATTTTCACGGATTTCATGTAGATAAGCTAATTTTTCATCTGGGTTTCCTCTCACATTTCTGAAAGATGTCAAGGGACCATAGTCTCGGATGTCTATTGCGTGTACGATACATGATGGGCATTTAGGGTTTTCAGATCTGGCTGATATTTTGTCGCTTTTTCGTTTCCTCGTGCTAGCCATGATTTAGTTCAGTTATATTCCACCACCAGAAAGAACTACGGATGTACCACACAGAATGTTAGGTCACTGACATACCATCTACACTATCACTATCACCGATGCATCTAAGGAGGAGGAAAGTAGTGTTAATTGACATCGTATACAGGTTAGCGATACCCTTGAGCAATACAGTGTTTTATGAGAAACAAACATATATATACAATATATATACATATATGACATGACATATGGAGCAAAACGGTGTTTACAAATGGCAACTGAACAATACTAAGTTGTATTATCTATAGTTGCCCATTATTAACTGGTAAATTTAATATAAAACTAAGTTTTATCGAATGTATGTATTTGATGTAAGTAAAGTTTCACTAGGGGGGTGGGTTACATTGGTAACAATTAGTGTATGATAGTCATATATGTATGTCAATTGTGTGACTGCATTAGATGGGGCAATAATAGACGATGATTTTGATATGTTAAATTGACCGGTATGTTGTATATTAGTGAAGTTATTGTCATTTATGTTGAAAGTTGTCGGCGAAACCGAAGTAATTTTTCCGCCTTTTTTTAGGTTTTTGCCGTTCCATGACTAAACTTGTACCAATTACTGCATTAATTGTTCTTATTACAATAGGCCATGTTATTCTTGTCACGTGGGCACCAAAATTTAATTTGTAACTACATTATTTGTGATTTTATGGACATTTTGGTCATTTCGAGAAAGTCAAATATTTCGCGATCGACGATGGCCGCCATACGAACCCCATGGGACATTAGTTGACAGTGTTAACATTGATTTTTGTTTTCTAGACATATTTGTGCATCTAAAAAAGTAGGTCTCATTAGATTGTCCAAGGGGTGCACGTGGGGTCCACTGGACTACTAGAATAATAGTTTGACTGCATTATATGATGAAATGGTCTGGACGATTACTTTAAGGTGGTTCGCCCTGCCCAGCGGTTGCCATATATCTGAACCCTGCTCACCCTCGTTTGTTGCACCGAGCCCATGTGTGAGGTAGGTTCTGTTCTGCCTGAGTTGTGTGTTGCTACGCCGCGGCCTCCCCAAAGCAGTGTTGCTCGGCATTGAGAAGGGGGGCGTGAGCGTAACAATACATTGTATGGGATATTCAAATGTATTTCTATTAACTACGCTCATGAGAGTAGAAAATATAAGGCGAGAAAAAACCCATTCTTAATCGAATTTAGTCATACAAACGTAGTAACTCCTTCAAATTATGATTTGTCTTTAAATATTTCACGTTCAGTTTTTAACTTAATATGCTGTGACGCTGCTGACGCTAACAATGCCTTGAATTAACTTCGGTCAATTAAAGGATCCTTTAATCGACCGACGTATAAGCGGAAAACTGGTCCAGCATTTCCAACATGTGATGCGAATATTAATGACAGAGACTTAAGTGACGGTGGTTTGGCTGTGGTGGAGGCGTAAAGCAGGAACGAGGAGAAGTAAGAACATTATTAGAAAGTAGAGGAAGGAGGAGGGAAAGAATATATGAAAGAGAAAAGGGATAAGAACATTGTCTTTACTCCCTGCCATTACCTCCACTTCAAGACGTCAATAACCCCGCAGTTGCGGCGCCTTAAAACTATAATATCTATAATATCCACTTCATGAAATAAGAATCCCATTAGTAATCCTAGCTTGTGGATAAAAGGTTGGCCGTCCTCCTGAAGTCTTGAGACAAAAGGCGAGAGAGAGAGAGAGAGAGAGAGAGAGAGAGAGAGAGAGAGAGAGAGAGAGAGAGAGAGAGAGAGGAGAGAGAGAGAGAGAGAGAGAGAGAGAGAGAAGAGAGAGAGAGAGAGAGAGAGAGAGAGAGAGAGAGAGAGAGAGAGAGAGAGAGAGAGAGAGAGAGAGAGAGAGAGAGAGCTCCAATTAACCCTCTCCATAGAAAACGGTGACGAAAATTGGACATTATCCATAATTACCCTTTATCGGGAAACGAACCATATTTGGTATCTAAAATGGGCGTGCAAAATGGCCCCCCTTTGCCTCTCTGTGAAGCAGTAGAAACGTGGTGATTTTTCCCAGCCAATCAGCAAAGATCAGGCTACGTCACAGCAAGTGACGTCATGGTGTCTGCCCACTCAGCTACTGCCCAGAGCGTCTCAAACTTCAGTCTTCCTTCAGAGCTCGTGAAGTGTGGGTCTGCACCTCTACTCAGTCCCACGCCCACGGCCCTAACATCGTAACTAATAATGGTAAGTTCATGAAACACACACCTTATACAGATGAATAGTTGTACTAAATATTGAGATAGGTGTCATTTACCTAGGATCTATATAAATTAGTTAATTCATTGCGTGAAAAATGGTGACACCATATTTGATCATATGCCCTATTCACCTAAGACTAGGGCAAGTAAGGGTATGTCTATATCTGATCATATGGCCGACGCAGCTTCATGAATACTATTTTCAGGAGTGAGCCACAGAACAACAAGCAGCCTGTGGATGAGGTCATGGTTGCCTAAAAAGGTAAGAGAGCTGGCAACCTTAGGCAGTACATTCAAAACAAGCCAGACAAATGGGGATTCAAGTTTTTTTGCCAGGGCTTCTGAGGATGGCCTAATCAGGACATGGTACTATAACAGGGGAAGTCTATAGTGGAGGCTTCCGGTGTCCTCCTGACACCTGAACAAGAAGTCATGGGTTTCACCAACCAGATAATTTCTGTCCTGGCCAGCACTATGTCCTACTCCACCACCACAGCCATCTTCGCAGACAACTTCTTCACCAGCCTGGAGATAGTTCGTTACCTCAAGGACCATAACTGCAGATACACGGGGACAGACAGGGACAACAGGATAGGCAAGCCTCCACTCAAGGCCACCAAGGAGATGGAGAAGAAGGCTGTCCCTCGTGGTACTTGTGACTACGTCACTAGTGACGATGGCATCCTGGCCCTCATGCAGTGGAATGACAAGAGGATTGTCACTCTGCTGTCAACAGACATGGGGGTGGAGCCCATATCCTCTGTCTCCCGGTACTACAGTCACACCAAGAAGGAGGATGTGAGCTGCCCTGCTGTCATCAAGAGCTACAATGCCAACATGGGGGACATTGACAACAGCGACATGCTGGTCCACCTCAACCGCACCCCCATGAAGGCCAAGAGGTGGTACATGCGAATGTTAGCATATGTCATAGATCTCAGCATCACCAATGCCTAGATCCAGGTGTACAGGCGGGACTGCAGAGCTCTTGCTGAGACTGAACTGACACTGAAGAACTTCAGGATCCAGGTGTTCAGGAGTGCCAGCGGCCAAAGGCCAGGCACATCACGCCCCCGAAGAAGCTCAGCAGCTCCAGGCAGCCTCAACACCACTGTTGATGTCCCCATGCCTGTCAGCGGACACCGTAGTCATGTGCCAGAGAACTCTGTGAGGTTTGACCTGGCCTTGTTCCATGCCCCTGTCTACACTACCTGCCAGACCTGCAAGTTATGCAGCAGGAAGGGGCACATCTTGAGGTCAAAAGTGCTCTGCAGGGTCTGCAAGGTCAACTTGTGCCTCAATGCTGAGATCAACTGCTTCATAAAGTACCATGAGATAGTTGCCTAAGTGCCTGGAGTGGACTGGACTGGACTAGAGTTTGATAAGTGTGTGATATTTGTACCAAGTGCCAGTACAAGTACCTCAGGAAAAATATTTGTATCAAATCAGCATTTTAGTTTTTTGGTATGCGCATAATTTCTTTTATATCAGTAAATGTTCCTTTAACAATATATGTTTCTATTTTTCCTTAATTAAAATTTTTATATGTACACTTGTTGGAATTTTTGTTACCTTATACCGGCGAGGAACTGTTTATGGTAATTTTTTTGACCTAAATTTGCAACATAAAATTGCAAATAAAATAAAAAATCACATTAGTAAAAAATTCTTGTAATATCTTCAATTAATGATATCAGATATTGAAATTTTGAGTTTTGGAGTATTTCTATGAGTGCCCGATAAAGGGATAAGGAAAAATATCCAATCCGTTTCCCCACGCCTTTTTTTCTTCTCTACGCTTATTGAGGGTGCCTTTCCCCATTGGTAACGAGCCATAACCAATCACGTGTCAGAAACGGGTGGCAAAGGTCCCACCATTGGCCAGTGTCCCGACCAATCCAAAGACCGGCGATGAAGCGTGGAGACCCGGGCGCTAATTTCTACCACTATAAACTTCAGTGGTGGTAGTTAAAGAAAAAAAATATTGGGTGAACAACTAACTTTTCGTATCTTTTTATTTTATGTGTGTATTTTTTATTGTATGTGTGTGTAAGAACTCTTTTTTCATTCCAGTTTGAAAATTATGTGTGAGATGACGAAAAACAAGACTTTTTAATATATATTCTTATCTGTATTTTTATATAAAAAATGTTTGTGTTCAGTATAAGAGTAATTCTCAAAAAGTACTATGTGCACGCACGTACGCGCGCACGCGTGCAACAAACACACACACACACACATATACACACACACACACACACACACACACACACACACACACACACACACACACACACACACACATACACCAAGTGTGGGTCACGTGGGTCAAATGTGGGTTAAAAGATGGTCAAGTGGATTGAGCGTTGGCCTGCCATTATGTGGTTAGCCGATTCGAATCCTCACGGCTCTCGGGGATTTTTCACTGATAAATTCGATCGGTTATTGTCCCCCTGCAGCATTTAGTGTGGTGTGTGGGTGTGTGGTGCGTGAGGTCCCAGGATTACACAAAGATCGGTAATAATGAGCTTCAAGCTCGCTTAGGGTAGGTGAAACTGGCGATCTCGAGTCCGGCTCGCGTGGATAAGACAATGGGTATATATAAAAAAAAAAAAAAAAAAAAAAACTAGTTGGCAAACTGGGCTAACACATTTGGGCAAGAATAATTGGAAAATAGCGTGATTTCGTTTAATATCTGTTTTAATCATCTTTTATTTTTCTCTCTCTCTCTCTCTCTCTCTCTCTCTCTCTCTCTCTCTCTCTCTCTCTCTCTCTCTCTCTCTCTCTCTCTCTCTCTCTCTCTCTCTCTCTGTCTCAGAGGGCCAGATTGTCAAATGTCTTCTTCGGTGAAAAATGTCTTCGTCACGTAATTTGGTACCGTCAAACTGTTTTGAGCCGCGAAGGATATCGTCACACTGCGGTGAAGGTATAGAAACGAAGACATCGCACAGAGCATGTCTTCACCAGACTGTCTTGCACCAGAGGAGATCAGCGCCCTTCGCGGGCGCTAATCTCCTCTGTACTTTTCATCCCATTATTGGATAATATAAAGATATTTCAGTGACTTTGTGTTACTTTTTACTTGTTTATTGACGAAATTATCCTGTGTGCGTAATAAAAAGAGTGGTTTGAAATCTCACCGGGAGACACAGGCGGGCTGGGCAGAGCGGTGCAGGCGGCGTCTGGCAGGCGCGCTGGCAAATGCGGAGCGGAGCGGGGCGGGGCAGGGCACACTTGTTTACCTACTTTCGTATTAATTCAGTCACGACTCACTTCCCTGGATTTTAAGATACTAACTATTATTTCCCAACCAAGTTTCACTGATTTTTCTGAAATACATTGCTGCACAGCACAGACATGGCATAGTACTCCTTCCAGCATACCAACCTTACCGTGACGGAACTACATGAAGGGAAAAGACGCGGAAGGATTCAACGTTACCCTGGCTTCCCGTGTAGCACAGAGAACTCGTCGTGCGGTCCAGTCATGGGAAGGGAAAGGTGACATTTAACAATCTCTCTTACTCTCTCTCTCTCTCTCTCTCTCTCTCTCTCTCTCTCTCTCTCTCTCTCTCTCTCTCTCTCTCTCTCTCTCTCTCTCTCTCTCTCTCTCTCTCTCGCTCTCTCGCTCTCTCGCTCTCTCTCTTGATCGAAAATATCACAAAGTTTTATCATTTTCATTTTCATCCATTTCATCCTAATTTTCTTGTATTCTTCATACGAATATTTTCTTCCGTTCTCTTTTCGCTAAGGGGAAGAAAGAACTTGTAAAATGGCAATTATTTTTTCCCTGCCTAGACCTGTTAATAGCGCCCTTTCATTCTTTAACAAAGGTGATTTTTCAACAAGACATGCCTATACTCTTCCTCCACTCCCTATTTCCTCTTCCCCAATTTCTCGTTCTGTTTTATCTTAGCATTACTTCATATTGACTTGTTTTCAATATTAATCAAAGTCGCAGTTCCATCTCGTCTCTCTCTCTCTCTCTCTCTCTCTCTCTCTCTCTCTCTCTCTCTCTCTCTCTCTCTCTCTCTCTCTCTCTCTCTCTCTCTCTCTCTCTCTCTCTCTCTCTCTCAAGCTGAAAAATAACACATTTAAGCCAAAAAGAGTCAGAATGAAATGAACTTTACGAGAAATGAAGAATTCACACGTGTTTAAGAGTTTCAGTTTTAATCAAAGCGAACAGATTAAGTTTGGGCCATGTCAGGTGAGGTAGTGAAAATTAAATTGTATTACAAGATGTAGCATATAAGAAACCTTTTTTTTTCATTATAATTTATTGTTGATGTGTAAGTGATGTGTAATTATATTTAAGATACAGAATAATATTTTTATAATTATATATTTAATAGACGTTTTTGATAAAGTTAATGAGAATAATGAAAAGTGTGATAATCATGCCTCTTTTAGTCTGTTTCCAGTTAACGTAATTAAGTATCGTAATTATGCAGGTGATAACATTAGTTACATTGCCGAGGGAGATACTAGTTTGGTAACAGTTATGATTAAATAGATAATAATGATAGTGAATTAATAATATTGGATACTGTATAGTGCATGTCTTGTTTGTAATGATGGAAAATAGTGATTGACAGTGATGCAAACGGTGATGTAGATAATGTATAACTATGGATGGTAATGGCAAGTAATAAGGTCTGTACACGTAATTACATTCCGATATTGATAATTAATTCAGGTATTTAATTTTCCTTGTTCGTGAATGCGGGTATAGTTCTTTACAAATTAATAGGCAATGCTGACGAAGTAAATAAAAAGTAAAAATCTATTGATACCATGTTGTCACATTTTATTATAGCATCTTAGCCTTTCCATATTTGTTTAGTTCAGTGATATATTTATTTGCCTTGCTGTCATTGTTTCGTCGTGATTTTACTCAGCCTTTCCCTCATTGTTTTGTTCAGTGATTTTCCACAGCTTTTGTCTCATTATTTCGTTCAGTGTGCTCTTAACCTTAGCCAAGAGTGAACTAAGTATGCAAAGAGGTAGCAAAACTTATTCATGTAAAGTAATAAGTTTTCCACACAGGTATTTACTCCACATACTTCAAGTAAGATATCAAAACATTTAATTTTCCACACTAAAGAACGTTTGCGTTGAAGATTTCTAAAGTAATACTAAATTCCTCGAATTTTTTTATTCAAGTTTTTTATGGGACGCAACTTCTGCCCTTTTTTGTTGGAAGTTTGCTGTTTATCGAAATTGATTTATTTATTGTCTTTGTCTTACTCGGCACAATGAGACTCAACAACTGTACGTGTCATGAAAGGAGAAGGTTGAAACGATGATTGGCAACATAAACAAACAAAATATTGAAATTAGAACATTTTAACAATGTTTTACGTGATATTACGTTTCTTTGGACATGGACAAAAAAATGTAAAAGAAGTATCAGAAAGCCCGCTTGCTGCCAAAAAAACACATTTTAGAGAAGAAAGTGAAACATTACCAATATGGGGTGGGTTCAATTTAGGAAGACAAGAACATAAGACAATAATGAAGCTACAAGAGGCCTCGAGACCTACAAGTGGTAGATCCTGTTACTTAACACTACCTACATCCACCTGTCATCCCCATCCATGAAGTTATTCAACCTCCTTTTAAATATCCCTATTAACTCCGCACTGACCACCTGACGATTTAGTCCATTCCAATCATTTACCACCCTATTTGTGAACCAGTTTTTCCCTATTTTCTTTTTAGATCTACGCTTTTCCAGTTTGAATCCGTTACTTCTTGTTCTACCCTGGTTACTAGCCATAAAAACTTTTCCTACATCTCCTTTATTGTATCCCTTCAACCACTTAAAAAACGTCTATCAGATCGCCTCTTAATCTACGCCTCTCGAGTAGGTGTAGATTCAATAGTTTCAATCTCTTCTCATAACTAAGGTTATGCATCCTCCTTATAATTTTGGTTATCTTTCTCTGCACTGATCTAACAAGGCTATATCCATAATCCATGCCAAATCTTTTCTTGAATTTACCAAAAACTCCTGAATTCATAAAAAATGTCAAAATCTTTCTGAATCAAACTCCTCTTGTGACTTCTGGCATGTAGCTAATAACATCTCTAACCATTTTTCATCTATATCTTTCCCTCCTATGCTTCACCCAGATGGCTTCACAGCTGTCTCATCAATCTCTAAAGCTGAACTTTTTGTTCAAACCTTTGATTAAAATGCTACTCTTGTTGATGAAGGGCTTGTTCCTCCTTCTCCTCCATCCTCTGACTTTATTATGCCTGTCATTAAGATCCTTCGTAATGACGTTTCCTTATCCTTTCTGACTTTGATCCTCGGAAGGCTTACGGGCCTGAAGGAGTCCCTCCTATTGTTCTCAAAAACTGTGCTTATGTGCTTGCACCCTGCCTGGTCAAACTTTTCCGTCTTTGTCTATTTACTTCAGCCTTTCCTTCTTCCTGAAAGTTTGCTCACATCCAACCTGTTCCTAAGAAGGTTGGCCTTTCTTATTCTTCAAACTACAGTTCTATAGATTTAACTTCCTGCCTTTCTGAAGCTTTTGAATCTACACATAACAAGAAGATTCTTAAGCATATATTTGTTCACAATATTTTATATCTGATCGCCAGTACGGTTTCCGTAAAGGGCGATCTACCGGCAATCTTCTAGCTTTCCTAACTGAATCTTGATCATCCTCCTTTAGGGGTTTCGGTGAAACTTTTGCTGTTGCCCTTGACATGTCAAACTCTTTTGATAGAGTCTGGCACAATTTTTTTTTATTTATAAACTACCATGATTCGTTTTCTATCCTTCTCTCTGTACCTTCATCTTAAGTTTCCTTTCAAACAGGTATATTGCAGCTACTGTAGACGGACATTGTTCTTCTCCTAAATCTATCAATAGTAGTGTTCCTCAGTGTTCTGTCCTATCACCCACTCTCTTTTTATTACTCATTAATGATTTTCTAAGTCTAACTCTAAACACTATCCACTCCTACGCTGATGATTATATCCTGCATTTTTCAACTTCGTTCATTAGACGTCCAACTCAAAAATATACTAAATGATTCACTGAGAAATGACACAAAGCGCAAATAAGGACACAAAAAAATTACACTTTTTATCTTTCTATAATTTCTGATTGGGGCAAAGCAAACTTTGCTTTGTTCAATGCCTCAAAAACCCAATTTCTTCACCTATCTAGTCGATAAAACCTACCAGACAACTATACCGTCTTCTGCAATGACACTCAATTATCTCCCTTTTCTATAATGAACATTCTAGGACTATCCTTTACGAAAAATCAGAACTGGAAATGTCACATTTCACCTCTAGCAAATACAGCTTCTAAGAAGTTTGATGTCCTCTAGTGTCTGGGTTAATTTTTTTCTCCCTCCCAGTTGCTTGCTCTGTACAAGGGCCTCATCAACCCATGTATAGAGTATGTCTCACATGTTTGAGCAGGATCCACTCATACAACTCTCCTAAACAAGGTTGAGTCAAAAGATTTCCGTCTCATCAACTCCCCTCATCTGACTGACTGTCATCAATATATAAATCATCGCCGCAATGTTGCTTCTCTTGCTCTCTTCTACCGTTATTTTCATGCTCACTGCTCTTGCTGAACCTTGCTAACTGCATGCCTTCCCCCCTCCCGCGGCCTCGCTGCACAAGACTTTCTACTCGTTCTCATCCCTATTCTGTCCATCTTCCTGATGCAAGAGTTAATCAGTATCTTTACTCTTGCATCCGTTTGACTGGTAAACTCTGGAACTCTCTTCTTGCCTCTATTTTTCCACCTTCCTATGACTTAAATCTTTTCAAGAGATGAGTGACAAGACATCTCCCGAACGCCCACGCCCATTTCGTTATTCTTTTACTGTCTTCTTAAAAGGGAGTGTCATCTAAGCGAGCTTTTTGTTAACTCTTAGTTTTTTGCTCTTTGCCAGTCCTTAGTGATGTAATAAATCGAAAATTTTGCAAAGAGTTCACACAAAATGTTTTCAGCGACAAGTAGAGAGTCTGAAGTGTTTCTGGTACAGCCACTTACCTTGTGCTTAGGGTTATCTGTTTGGCTTTAGTGGTCACTGCCCAGTGTCTGCTTAAAGGTGTTATGAGGACTATATTTTGTGCAATACCTCTCTCTCTCTCTCTCTCTCTCTCTCTCTCTCTCTCTCTCTCTCTCTCTCTCTCTCTCTCTCTCTCTCTCTCTCTCTCTCTCTCTCTCTCTCTCTCTCTCTCTCTCTCTCTCTCTCTCTCTCTCTCTCTCTCTCTCTCTCTCTCTCTTCTCTCTCTCTCTCTCTTCTCTCTCTCTCCTCTCTCTCTCTCTCTCTCTCTCTCTCTCTCTCTCTCTCTCTCTCTCTCTCCTCTCTCTCTCTCTCTCTCTCTCTCTCTCTCTCTCTCTCTCTCTCTCTCTCTCTCTCTCTCTCTCTTCTCTCTCTCTCTCTCTCTCTCTCTCTCTCTTCTCTCTCTCTCTCTCTCTCTCCTCTCTCCTCTCTCTCCACCATTTCCACATTTTTATTCTTTTTATTACGTCATAACTCACACACACACACACACACACACACACACACACACACACACACACACACACACACACACACACACACACACACCACACACACACACACAGTCACACACAGACACACACACACACACACACACACACACACCATCCATTTCATAAAAATCTTCAAAGAAAATATTTGCCTCTATCAATAAACGTCATGATTTTTCTTGTCATAAAACTTAACTTATATTTGTCCTCCTCTTCCTTCTTCTCTTCCTGTTCCTCTTCCTTCTCCTTCAATCTCTCCAATATATTTGATCATTTAACGATAAGTAGATTCCAGCCTCTCTCTCCTTGACCACCCTCTGCTAATATGACAAACCTAGTTAAGATATATAAGAGAGTGTTGATATATATATATATATAATATATATATATATATATATATATATATATATATATATATATATATATATATATATATATATATATATATATATATATATATATATATATATATATATATATATATATATATATATGCACTTGATAAGACAAATTTCGACTCTGAACTTGACCAATCATATAATCTAACCCATCTTTGAATTTAACCAAGTTTGATGAACTCCCTTTATTTTACCTGACAATAAAACCACTCCGAAAAAGATTAGATAAAAAGGCAACCACCACCACCATCACCACCAACATTATGCCAACTATAATTCAACAGCATCACCACAGCTTCGCCTCCGTGGTGTAGTGGCTAACACGCCTAGCTGCTAATCTGCGGGCCCACGTTCGAATCCGGGCCAGGGCATGTCGGGGTCAGCACATTCTGCTGTTCATCCTCCTTTTCGGGGATGATAAATGGGTATCTGGGGAAACCCGGGGAAGGTAACTGTGGTAACCCGGATGTCACACTAGCTCTGTGTCCCGTGGTAACGTGTTTTCAACCACCACAGGATCAAAGGCTAATGCGACGGAGATGAGCACTGAAGCCACACGCAGCATAGCGTATGCCACCATCATTACTTTTACCTTACCACCACTTTATCAACACCACCACTACCACAATCTCTACCACAACCACCACTAGTATCACCACCATCTCTTTATTTACACACAAAAGAGAATGAAGGAGGGTGTGTGAGGGAGGCAGGTTGGAGATCAGGTCAGAAGGGAAAGATAAAACATAATTAACTAAAATAATAAACTCACTAACGATATATAGTACCAATTAAAATATAAAAGTATGTTTTTTTTCTATAGCATGAATAAATGTGGGATGCTAAAAGTTCCAGTGTGAAAAACGTACTTATTTATTTTTATTTTTTGGTGCATGGCTAAAAATATAAGATATGGAATGAAAGAAGCGAGTGATATTGTGAATTTTTTGTCTCTCTCTCTCTCTCTCTCTCTCTCTCTCTCTCTCTCTCTCTCTCTCTCTCTCTCTCTCTCTCTCTCTCTCTCTCTCTCTCTCTCTCTCTCTCTCTCTCTCATTCTCTTTCTCTATGTGCGATAAAGCTCCAGTTTTAGTCATGTAGCGTAACGTAATTTAACCCCTTCACTGCGGATATCAAATTTTAGGCCTACCTCCCTGTGCGGCAGGTTTAATTAAAATAAAAAATAATTACTTATCATATTTGAAGTGCCTAAATGAATACCAGAATAGCTCATTCCATACCAGAAAATCTATGTTTCGTCTTGGTGGAGGCTAAGTGAAGAGTTACGTCAAAGTGCAGCAACAGGGCCGTGACCGTGCTGCCAGACGCACAATGAAACTACTTACTACTCAACATAATACAGTTTATTTTGGTACATAAATGCTTCATTCATGCATTCATTCATTCATTCATACTTCTGTTTTATATCCATCAAGAATATGTTGAATATCTTGACTGTTTAGCCTCGCCATTGAAGTAGAGGGCGCGGCAGCGTCGACACGTCGTACTGTACCGCTTGACCTTATTAGTCACACTAACTCACTCAAGCAGAAAACGAGGTTCTATTGTATCGCAACACTTGACACTGTTGCCATACAAGCCTATCACAACGAATATTTACCCACAACATCATTGAGCGCGCAGTTTAAATACAGAAACCCTATATGTACCAGCCGCAGTGAACCCTTAGATAGTTGAGAGACCGTATTTGTACCAGCCGCAGTGAAGGGGTTAATAAATTCAGGTCAAAACATAAACCTCTTCTCGTCTCCTCCAAATATCTCTCAGTCAAGGGGATTGAGTCAACCTCTCTGTCATCTGTTATTTTATTTTTCTTTGGTTTGGAAGAACAGATAAACCATTTATACAGAGCTGTAAAGTGTATGTTGTATTAATTTTATGTCTATGTTTGTCTCTCTATCTCTATATTTCTTTCTCTAGACATACAAAAAGTAAAACTTACTATTTGTATATCTGCCACAAATAATCGATTCATAAAAGGAATAACGCTATGTACTAATTATTAGTATTACTACTAACATATTTACTACTAAGAAATAGGGAAAATTTAGTTACGGAGATTGAAGTTAGAGGTCAGTTAGGTAATAGTGATCATTGTGAAATTTGGTTTTGCTTAAAAAGGTAGGAGCTAGAAGCTAGAAGTAGGATCTAGAAGTGTTAATATCTATAAAGTACCGGACTTCAAAATGTCTAATTATGATAGATTAATTCAGAAGACACCTGGAAAGGATTAACTGGGGGAGAATGGAGGGTGAAATGAGGTCTGATGTCTGGGTGGAGTGTGGAGTCAGTGAGGCCCAGTGCTAATGAGGATTATACATGCTGTGTCAGCAATTCGGTTGCAGGTCAGAAAATTAATATTCCTTATAGGGCGATAAGATCAAGGAAAATCAACCCAAAATGGATGACTGTTTTAAAACACAACATAGGACAAAAAATTAACATTTACAATAGGGTTAAGTCAGGACAGGCGAGCAGAGACCAGTATATTGTGATAGCTAGGACAGTGAAAAAGTTAACAGTAACAGCAAAGCAAAATTATGAGATTAAGGTTGCTGGCCAGGCAAAGACCGAACCTAAGGAATTTTTTCAGGCCTATAAAACAAAGACTAGGGAATTACTGGGTCCGTTAAAAATAGGTTAGGGGGAGTTTGTAAGTTCTGGAGAGTATATGTGTAAAATCTCATAATATTATTTATTAAGTGCTTTTACTTAGGAGGACATGCATATGGTACTTGATAGGGAACATATGTTTAGAGGTGAGGAAGATGAGACTAAAAGATATTGTAATAACTAAGAAAATGGTGAAAGAGGGTATAGATAAAATGAAGAAGTTTAGGTCACCAGTACCAGATGAAGTTTATCCCAGAGCATTGAAAGAATGTAAAGAGGTTGTTAGTGAATCGTTAGTGCACATTTTTTAGGAAATCGGTTGATTTAGGGAAAGTGCCGCTGATGTGGAAAAGAGGTTATGTAGGCCTCCTTTTTAAAGTGTGGTAAAGGATTAATGTCAAATTATCGACCCGTTAGTCTGACTTCAGTGGTAGGTAAATTATCAGAATATGTTATTGCAATTAACATTAGAGAGTATTTAGAAAAAAACATTGTTTGGTAAATGATTCGCAACATTGGTTCACCAAGGTTAGGTCAGGTCTCACCAGTTTATTAAGTTTTTATAGGAAAGTTTATGAGGTAGCACATAATTATGAAGATTATGATATCATATACCTGGACATTAGTAAAGCAATCGATAAGTTTCCGCATGAGATACTCTTGAATAAGGTTGAGGCACATGTAATAAATGGGAAGGTTCTTCGTTGGATTAGATCTTGCCTAAGCAATAGTCAACAAAGAGTTACTATCAATGGTTCTAAATCTGAATGGGGGCAGGTAACAAGTGGAGTTCCACAAGGGTCTGTTTTGGGACCATTACTACTTTTGATTTACATCAATGACTTAGATAGTGGGATCAGCAGTGATATCAGTAAGTTTACTGATGATACTAAGGTGGGTAGGATTATTAGATCACAGTCTGATGTAAACGGTTTGCAGGGAGACTTATATAAGTTAAACGTGTGGGTAGATAGGTGGCAGATTAAAATATTACTATTTAATATTACAAGTGTAGCGTAATTAATGTTGTTAGAGGAAATCCTGGTAATAGGTAAACTATACACAATGTATCACTGAAAAGATTGGAAGGCGAGAAGGATTTGGGTGTGCGGGTGAGCTCAGACCTCCGTCCTAGTCCTAGGAAACAATGTATGGAGGCTTGAAATCGAGCTAATAGGGTTTAATGAGTAATTGCCAGATGTGCTAAAAGTAGAAGTGGTGAGGTTTTTCTAAAGCTTAATTTGGCTCTAATCAGACCTTACCTTGACTATGCGGTACATTTTTTGTCTCCGTATAATAGTTATGGATATAGCCTTGTTATAATCAGTCCAGAGAATGATGACTAAAATGATACAGGGGATGCGTAACTTTAGTTATGAGAAAAGATTGATGCTATAAAATTTACACTCATTCGAGAGGCAAAGAGTAAGGGGCGATCTGATAGATGTTTGTATGTGGTTTAAGGGGTACAATAACGGAGATGTAGGCAACGTTTTGGTAGAACCAGAACCAACGGATTATAACTGGAAAATCATAGATTTGATAAAGAAATAGGGAGAAACTGGTTCACAAATAGTGTGGTAAATGATTGGAATGGACTCAGCTGTCAGACTCAGAATGGACTCAGTTGGTTAGTGTGGAGTCAATAAGGAGTTTTAAAAAGAGGCTACACAGCTACATGGATTGGGATGTAAGGTGGATGAAGGTAGTCTCAAGTAACTACCATGTGTAGGTCTCACGGCCTATTGTAGCTTCCTAATTTTATTTTATTTTTATGTTTTTATGTTCATAAGTAAATAATTAGTGCCTAATTAGGACCTCTGTGAATATATATCAAGAGTCTTAATATCCAGCTCGCCAAAAGATCACGACCACATCCGGCGTACCAAGAACTCCTGCTGTGATCTACAGATTCGACCAGATATGATACATGATATGATACATGTGACACCAAGGGCAAAGTTCATGGACAACACTCACAACAAGAGTGAGCTCATCCATCTCCTCTCTTCAACAGTCTGGAAAAGTCAGATCACCGTGGTGCAGTATGACAATGATGCTGACACTTCTATTGTGAGAGCAGCATTGGCTGCTGCTACAGAGGACTCTGTTGAGGTCAGTAAAATTTTGTGTAGGTATTTTACTTACATCAACTATGATTACTTTAGATTTTTACGGTGTTGATATTTTGCTGTATTGTGCACTGATGCACCACGTTTTATGCAAGTGTACTTATCCTCATAAAAGAAGAGTAGCATTGTTAAATAACTTGGAGATTGTAAAGTTCACAGTTTTTGCACAGCTCAAGAAGCTTTACTCATATCTTGTTCTATTTTCAGGTGCGGGCAGAAGACGTGGACGTGCTGATAATGCTGGTGTACCATAGCTCAAGCAGCAACCATCCACTCTTCTTAACCACATCGAAAGGCTCTTACGATGTCAGGAGGATCCGAGAAGCTCTCTCTGAAAGACAGAGGCGCTACCTGGTCTTTTGTCATGCTTTCACAGGTTGTGATACGGTTTCAGCAATCGGGTGCCACGGGAAAACCACTCTATTTGACAGGTTTTGTGCAGGGGACATTGATGAACACATGGACATCTTCCTTGACGTACGGGCTACTAAGGACGAGGTGATCGGGGGTGGTATTACGATTTTCCAGCACATTTACAATGCACCAGGTACCACTTTGGGTGCAATTCGATACAACATGTTCGCGCGGAAGGCGGCGGCCGGGCTGATCAAACCAAAAACTCTACCTCCAACAGAGGGTCCAGCTGCACATCATCATTCTCTCCGTGCCTATCTCCAAACCCGGGACTGGATGCTGCTGCAGGGCATGTCTTTGGACCCCAGTGACTATGGATGGACAGTAGGGGTTCATGGTAATGAGCCGGTTCCAACACTAAATCCCATGGCTCCTGAGGATCTGCTCCAGTTCCGAGGTGCAATTGTAATGGAGATTACAGCAACCGGCGGGACAGCTGCAAGAAAAATGATGTCAAGTGTATCTCAGCATGCAGAAGTTGTAAAGGCATTACATGCAAGAATTGTATCCATGATGGTGTAGAGTCTGGAGAAGACTCAGACCTTGACTCCTGAGGCATTTGACATTGTGGAGCAGTATAATTTTCAAACTAGTATTCAAGAAATTGAAATAAACTAATAAAGTTACTATTGTAATTTACATGCACCCAGCAATATTTATTTTCACCAAAAAAAGAGTTTACAAAGGGCGGGAAATGTGGGTGTGGCCATTTTTCCACCAAGGAGTGGCTCTGGTGCAAAACAAATACTTGCAATTGATTCAGAGTCATGAAAAACCCCTAGTTTAACCCCTCACAAGGTACTTCAGGCAGAATTAATATTTTCATTTTTTCCCGGATAAGGTTTCGGGTACCCCAACTTCCAGCAGCTGTCACGGGTTGCCCTACTGGAATTGAATTTATATATTTTTATATGTGTTAGTAGACACATTTACAAACACATTGGCGAAGAAATTTCTTGGTAAGGAGTTTGTTCTCAGATTTGTTAGATATCTGGTAATATTCCCTGACTAATTAGGCTGTTTACAGCCTATTTATTATTAGGTGCAGCCTATTACCGCCTACGTGTAGCCCTAATAGCCTAATCCATACGGAAATGTGTATTGACGTATGTTTCTTTTATATTTTATTTATATATCTATATTATCTTATTTCTTTTTAGTTATTTATCTATTAATCTTTATTTTTTTAGTTAGGAGGCTGGAGTCAGAAAAGTGCAACACCCTGCTGATTGCATGTTAGAATAGTCCACCAAGTCTGAATGGAGGGTCCAGACATACAGAAATGTGAATCAACTTGTTGGACATTCTGGATATGGATAGTATGGCCGCCATGACAGTTTTCAAAATGGCCGCCACGATCGAAACTTTTCTTCATATATCAGCTTGTAATTGGGATAAACTTACAAAGTTAGAGTTAATCTCTATGTTTTTTATCATGTCTGAGTTGATTCTGGCATTGAACCCTAGTGCTCAAATTCTTAAAAAAAAAAAAAAAAAATACTGAAATTACTTGACGCGATAAAATAATTTTTAGAATGCAGCTTATTCAACAATTCACTGTTTTAAATGGTTCAACTTAACCGGCAGTGAGGAAGACGATGATGAGCATGAATGTGCACGCAAAGATTTAGGTGCGAAGAGAATGAAGCAAGACCAAGATGATGTGCAAAAGCTCATTGACCTGTTCAGGACTTACAACCCATTTGATCGCACTTCACCAGAATTAGTCTCACTTACCACAGGGGACGTTGCAAGTGAAGCTGTTACAAATGACCCTTTGAGTGCAGAAATCACTGGGAAGCAGGTTGTGTCAGAGTTTATTGAGAACAGGTTCATCAAGAAGGCAGCAGGTTTTCATGACAGAATCAAGCCAAAGAATCTACAAACTTTTTTTGAGAGAGCATGTACACTGTTCAAGTCAAAGTCGGAAAGGAAAAAACTGTTGCACTAAAGGCAGACAGAAACTTTCTGAGGCGTGTGGTAACAGCAATGCAAGCAAGCAGAGATGTTGACATGAACAAAATGTTGGAGCAAGAAATTTGCGCTGTACCACTTTCTCTGGCAATGCCTGATGGCAGACAGCGCCTACCTCAAGACAAAGCTGACCTCGGCAAGGTTCTCCAGCAAGGCTTGCCACAGAATGTTGCGCCTGGACCATACCCAACATGCACTATCATTGACGGAATGGCCATGATCCAAACACTAGGGAATAGAATGAACGCTAAAACTCTCAGCGAATAGCCGGGGCTGATGCTGTTGCTGACCGTGTCAGGCATGTGTTCTCAAACAAATGTACCAGGGTTGACCTTGTCTTCGACCAGTACAGGAAGAAAACAATCAAATCAATAGCTCGAAGTCAGAGGGCACGGGGCAAGAAAGTAATCAGACGAGACGTGCAGGCAAGAAGTCAGTCCATTGGGCAGTGGGATAGATTCATCTCCTTAGATGAAAACAAAGCTAGCTTGGAAAACTTTCTGTGTACAGAGTTAGCAAACTAGTTCTAGAATGAAGAAGGACAAGAGCTGGTGTTGAATGGAGGATTCACAGACCCTGCAAAAGTGTGGACCTCGTCAGGGAGAGATGTTTCAAAGTTGTCATCTGCTGAGCATGAAGAGGCTGACACGAGAATTCTTCTCCATGCAAAGGAAGCAAGTGAGCAGGGATACCGTCAAACGATTGTAGTGAGCCGAGACACTGATGTCCTTGATCTCCTTCTCGCCCATCAGCCACAGATCAGCCTCTTTCTGTGGATGAATGCGGGAACACCTAAAAAGCAACACTTTGTTCCTATTCATTCCATCACCACTACAGTTTCGCAGAGGACATCGCTTCTGGCATTTCATGCTGTAACAGGCTCAGACAGTACAAGCCAGTTTGCTGGCATTAGGAAGCGCTCCGCATGGGCTAAACAATTCTCAACTTCTGCAGAATCTTGGCAGGGAAGACTTCCAGATGAGAATGTGCTAGCTGATGCAGAGTCATTTGTCTGCAAGCTGTATGGTCCCAGTAGCCAAAACAACTCCATTCAGCAAGTCAGGTGTGATCTGTTCCTTGGCTTGACCAAAGCAGTTGAGAATCTGCCTCCAACACGCGATGCTCTGACTCTCCACATCAGGCGGGCACAGTATCAGACCCTAGTGTGGAGAAGAGACTTGGAAGCTGAACCCCATCTCCCTGCACCTGAGGATAGTGGGTGGGAATTGGTGATAAAAGAAGGCAGTGAGGTGCTTCAGCCCTGATTGGCAAGCCACTCACTGCAATCTGTTTAAAGCTCACAACATGCAAATGTGCATCCTGTGCAGCTCGACGTTGCAAATGTGCACAGCACGAACTGGGATGCACACAAGCATGTAGATGCAAAGAACTTTGCAGAAATCCATTTACTGTTCAAGTTCAGTAAGCCATAATGAAACGTGTTTGCGCATTCTTTCATGGTTTCTGCAAGACAAAATGTGCCATGTTCTATGTCAGAAGGAATCTGCTAACAATAACATATTGACTGACACTAATGAATCCTTCACCATTCTGAACAATTTCATGGCAATGAGACTGATTCCATCGGCATCATAAGTAATAATGGTAACACTGGTGTAAAACAGATATGTGTTGGTTCTGTCAAGTTTGTTCGACGCGTTGACGTCTACTAATTCGTGTGCTAAACAACTGTATGATTGTTTGTCAGGATAAATACAAATATTACACATTGTTTTAGTTCCTTTATAACACAGGTTTTGATGTTTTAGCTTTAAAGTTAACCAAAACAAGAATGGTTCTGCACAGTATTGTTGTCTCCAGTTTTGTCCCTTATTTTGTTCATTTTTTTCTCCTAAAATCGGGATTAACATGAATCTTTGTGATCCAATACAAAAATATAGTAAATAAATGTGTTCCCCGTGTTGGAATATGGTATAATTGACACAAACATCACTAATTTATGGCCATTACAACCTACATGTTTAAAACAAATTCCGATGGCGGCCATTTTGGAAACTGTCATGGCGGCCATACCATCCAAATTCAGAATGTCCAACAAGTTGAACTACACTTCTCTATGCCTAGACACTTTAAAAAAAACAGTTGGACAATTCTAACATGCAATCAGCAGGGTCGCCTTTGTTTTTGCAAGCTACAGATTTCAGCCTCCAGACCCCACCCAACTTCCAGCAGCTGTCACGGGTTGCCCTACGGGAATTGAATTTAAATCTTTTGATATGTGTTAGTAGACACCTTTACAAACACATTGGTGGAGAAATTTCTTGGTAAGGAATTTGTTTTCAGATTTGCTAAATATCTGGTAATACTCCCTGACTAATTAGGCTGTTTACAGCCTATTTATTATTAGGTGCAGCCTATTACCGCCTACGTGTAGCCCTAATAGCCTAGTCCATACGGGAATGTGTATTGACGTATGTTTCTTTTATATTTTATTTATATATCTATATTATCTTATTTCTTTTTAGGTATCTATATTAATAAAAGCGAAAGCGTGTGTGTGTGTATGTCTGTGTGTGTGTGTGTGTGTGTGTGTGTGTGTGTGTGTGTGTGTGTGTGTGTGTGTGTGTGTGTGTGGTATAGGTTCCGCCTCCCGTGGCGGAATCCCATCATATACCACATTTTTGGAACCAGGTTGACCAGAGGAAGGTTTTAAGCCCACTTATGAGATGATCCGATCACTTTTTTTTTCTTTTTTTTAGCAGCCTATTAGCGATAATTGTGAAAAAAATGGGTTGCGAGAATTGAGGAAGCCTTGATGTAGGGTGATGGATAATGGGTGAGTGAATGGGTGGGGTGATGGGTAATGGGTGTGGGGTGATGGGTGAGTGAATGGGTGGGGGGTGATGGGTGATGGGTGAGGGAATAGATGGGGGGTGATGGGTAATGGGTGAGTGAATGGGTGTGTGGTGATGGGTAATGGGTGAGTGAATGGGTGGGGGGTGATGGGTAATGGGTGAGTGAATGGGTGGGGGGTGATGGGTAATGGGTGAGTGAATGGGTTGGGGGTGATGTGAATGGGTTGGCGTTAATACATACATTTTTACATGCATGATTTCAGGAAAGTTAGAAGGGGCTATCTGGAGAGTCTATGTTTGGTGGGCCGAAGGCCCATCAATAGCCCTACGCAGGAGCTAGCCAAAAAGTCCGCCCGGAGGGCGGCTTTGCGGCTAGTTATCTATAAATCTAATTTTTTTTTTTTTACAGAAAATGGCTCGACCAAGTACCAGACATCATTGATGACGACATGAGTGAAGCTGAAGAAAGCAGTGGGGATGATGATGATGATAATGATGGATGTCACCGCCTATGTACGTTCTAGGATTCCCACAGATGTTAGCAGTGGTGATGACTTTAGCTCCTCAGATGATTTAATTTTATAGTGTGGTATGATGTGTATTTCCGTGGGAGTTGAATGCCAAAATAGATTTTATTGGTTTAACTGGTTCATTTGGGGTCAAACTATTAAAAAATGATGGGGTTCAAATTTTCCGACCCCTCAACCGCCCTCTGGGGGGTCGTTCCATTTCGGGACCCCCCGGAACCGACTGAATTCCTAATTCCTCTAATAATGGACAAATTTCTATGAACTTAAGGTCGTTTTTGGGGTTTTAGCTGATGCTGAGTTTATTTGTCACTAGCCGCAAAGCTGCCCTCCGGGCGGACTTTTTGGCTAGCTCCTGCGGAGGGCTATTGGTGGGCCTTCGGCCCACCATACACAGACTCTCCAGATAGCCCCTTCTAGCTTTCCTGAAATCATGGATGTAGAAATGTATGTATTAACGCCAACCCATTCACATCACCCCCAACCCATTCACTCACCCATTACCCATCACCCCCCACCCATTCACTCACCCATTACCCATCACCCCCCACCCATTCACTCACCCATTACCCATCACCACACACCCATTCACTCACCCATTACCCATCACCCCCCATCTATTCCCTCACCTATCACCCATCACCCCCACCCATTCACTCACCCATCACCCCACACCCATTACCCATCACCCCACCCATTCACTCACCCATTACCCATCACCCTACATCAAGGTTTCCTCAATTCTCGCAACCCACTTTTTTCACAATTCTCGCTATTAGGCTGCTAAAAAAATTAAAAAAAAATGATCGGATCATCTCATAAGTGGGCTTAAAACCTTCCCCTGGTCGATCCAGTTCCAAAACTGTGCCATATGAGGGGATTGCGCCCCTGGGGGCGGTACCTATCGCGGACACACAGACAGACAGACAGACACACACACTTTCGCTTATATTATTATATAGATGTTTTCAAGGCGGCCGGAAGTGCCTATAATCGACTTCCGGTTACGTCAATGGCAAATTCAGGGTTAGTATATCGGCTGCCACATATATGATGGGTGCATCAACTCACTGAGCTATGCTGATGATATGGTACTGCTCGCACCCACTGCGGATGCGTTGCAGGACCTTATCAATGTGTGTCAGGTGTATGCTGCCAAGCATGGCATTGTCTACAACACCACTAAGACAGAGTGCATGGTAGTATCACCGGCACGCGCTCAGGTGAATTACCTGAAAACAGCATGGCTCGGTGGGTCTGCCCTCACATTTGTGGATAGATTCGCATACTTAGGCCATGTTATATCCCACGACATGACTGATGATGATGATATCATCAAGCAGACCACCAAGCTTCTTGTCGTGGGAAATACTCTACAGAGGAAATTCTCCTACTATAGCAGAGAGGTGAAGATGGAGTTATTCAGGAGTCACTGCTACTCAATATACTGCAATTCGCTGTGGTCGCGGTACAAGGTGGCCACTATGAACCGCCTTAAGGTCTGTCACAATGACATCCTTAAGAGGCTTCTGGGGCTGCCCAGGTGGTGCAGCTCGTCCCTGGCTTTCGCTAGGAACGGGGTGAACAATCTGGATGTGATCCGTCGACACTCCGTGTTCAGTTTAAGGAGTATGGTGGAACTCTCTACGAACTCCATCATCACCTCTATCAGGCAGAGCTCGGCCTATGTATGTGGACCTATACAACAGCGGTGGCTGGGTCTGCTGTTTGTGCAGAATGTGGGGTAGCGCAGGTGTCCATGTATGCTTTTCTATGTACTTTGATACTATGTCGCATAATGTGCCTGTACTTTGTTCTTGTTTTTTTGTTTTTGCTCTAGTATTTAAGTTTACTCCTTGGCTTGTTCTTGTTGCTTTGTTTTTTGTCTGTATGCCTGCGGGCGAGAATAAAATTATTATTATTATTATTATTATCATTATCATGGGAGAAATTCACCTATGCATGTAATACCTCTTTTTCATGTTATTCAGGCACGATAGACAGACTGGTGACGTCTATTTTGCTTTCAGAATGCCCTGTTAATAGTTAAGGTTGAAAAAGTATATCATGGAATGTAAATCTATTGCTCAAGTTTCTTTGATATATATCTTTTCAGGTTAGGCGCTGAGATGCGGTGAATACGATCATCTACAATGTCCGGGAACAGTGTGTGCATCATCTGCAATGGGGGTGCCACCTCTTGCAAGAGACTGATAAACAATACTGATATGATTGCAAAGCTTATTCTATGTTGTGAAGAGCGACTGTCTTTGGGTCAAAGACATCAAACAACTCAGTGATCGTCTAGCTAGCTTGGATGATGCGGCCCGAAAGTCTGTGCATTATCACAGCGAATGTCGACAGCCCATTGTCAACAAGGGCATGATTGAACGGCTCAAGGTCAAACGATCTCTGTCTGATTCCCAAGCCTGTCTTTCTCGAGGACCAGGACGCCCTGGCAGTTCGTCTGAATCTGTTCGTCCTAAAAGAACAAAACTCGTCCCCAAGGCAGAGGTATCTCTATTCTCTTACTGCAACTTTTGTCCTAATGACAATTCTGAACCGCTCCACAGTGTTTTCTCCGACACGATGGGTGAACATTTCCTCGAAATAAAGGCCAACACTCAAGATGACTCTGTCAGAACATGTGTGTCAGATTTGGAGGGTGCTGGAGATGCTTCTGCTCTCGAGAAGTACTATCATTGGAATTGCTTGCGATCTGCTCAGCGTAACTACACTCTAAAGCACAATAGTAATGACCAGCTCATTCGCTCTCTGTGTGATGAAGAGATGATTATCTCTATTCAGAACACCCTCATTGATGCGGATTCAACCCTGAGTATGGCTGAGGTGAATGGTGAATATTTGTCCATACTGAAGAGGTATCAGATGGAGATCACGGAATCCACAAACTACCGCAAGTATCTCAGAGGGCTCATTAATGAAAGGCTTCCAAAGGTGCAGCTCGTCAAATCGGTGCGGAGAAATTAACCTGACAACCTCGTCCTCCCTACAGCCGTTAGCAAGGCAATGGAAATTCGGACTTCACTACTGGATAACGATAGCACAATTTTCCAGTTGAAGAACACGGCCAATATTCTACGCCACGAAGTAATGCAACACAGAAACTGGTCCTTCTCTGGCAGCTTTGACGACTTCGAACATCCTGCCTTACTCCGGTTCTTCCTAACACATCTTCTATTTGGCCCTCATGTTCTCACGGTGTCGGGAATGCGCAATGAAGAAGTGGAGAAAACTGTGGATGTTACCTCCAAATTTCTAATCCAGGACACTCGGAGTGATCGCCAGTCATGCACCAGCCAAAGAAGGATAGCGGATTCCAAAAAACTGTCCAGACACCCCTCTCAATAGGGTTACCTCTTACCTTCCACTCCAGAGTGCGTGATAAGAATCTAGTCAATAATCTATTAGAGGTCTACATTGGAAGCGATTATCAGATGATCCTATGCCTGGAAAAGCGTGTGGAGCAAGGTGTTCTCCAGAGGATGAAGGACACCGGAGGATTCTGTCTGCCTGATTTCGTGAAGAAAGGGGTGAACGTCTGGTTTGCTGTTGATAACATCGACCTCTTAGAAGATACGCCAACTGGACAGAACACATTTCACGGCACAGTGGTCGTGATCAACCAACGAGCAGAAGAAGGACATCCCATCAACCAGCCACTTGCCATTCCAAACAAGCTTGTCTCTCCGTCACCACTCAAGTTTGAGGTCAAGTACATAGAAGAGCAAATCATCAAAACCAAGCCAATAAGATTTGAAGTCTACCAGCTTGGACTGAGGAAACATCTTGCAACAACAGATTTCACTCGCACTTGCGAACTACCTCGCTACTGACGACAGCAGTGTTGAAACCCCAGGTGACCGACCTGGCGAGAATGAGGAGAACCAAAGTATTGAAGAGCAGCCAGATCAAGCTCTACATCAAAGTTCCCAAAATCCTGAGACCTCCATTCTGCCAGTGACAGAACGGATCAAGAGGGATGCGAAGCCAGTTAAGGAAGAAGTGATGCCAACTTGGGCTGCAACGAAGTCTCTGCTGTTAACACGATCCTGTCACAATCGTTGTCAGACAAACACAGAGGTTATTGCTCCACTCTTCAAGAGATCACCGACCGATTACGCGACGCTACACACAGTTCTGATGTTGACACAGGGCATCTCTTCCTACGTGGTTGGCCCTGAGAGAAGAACCATCATAACGCTTGATCTGGATCTGTATAGTCGCGCAATGCAGATTAAGCAGTCGACAGGAAACGCAAACTGGATCCTCAGAGCAGGCGTTCTGCACATCGCATTTGCTGCCTTACACGCCCTTGGCAAGACGATCGATGGAAGCGGAATCGACACATGTGCCATTGAATGTGGCATATACATGTCAGCAGCTCTTCGTGGAATTTATGGCTGTAAGGCGTACAAACGAGGAGTTTAATACCACATCACTACCGGCCTGGCCATCCTGATGTTGAGGTTCGATGCAATTTTCACAACTCTTCCATCAGGACCTCTCCGGGAACAGTCCACTGCACTCAAGAAGGCGTTGCATGAACGCAGTGCTGACATGGTTGATATCTATGACAAGATGCAGGCCAGCTACTCAGAAGATCTCACACCACATGCAGAAGAAGATATTGGGGAGCTTGCTGAGTTTCTGATGCAGTATCTCAAACAAGTGGAATGCCTTCTCAATCTCATCAGTGCCTGTCGTTCGGGTGACTGGGAAGGGTATTTGACTGCGCTAGAGGACCTCATCAAATACATACTTCTTCGCGCACGATCTCCTCAACTATGCTCGCCTGATGCCAGTCCATCTCGCACAGATTAATGCCTTGGAGCGGGACGATCCAGCTACCTGGGAAACACTGAAGTCTGGAGACTTTGTTGTTGCGAAGTCAGAGGTGCCATTCACCCACCTGTTCACCGACCAAACACTTGAACAGGAGATCAAGGGATTGAAGCACAATGGAGGGATGGTTGGCCTGAGCCAAGAGGAAGCAGCTTTGGACCGCTTAGTAACCACGACTCCTCATCTCGATCGTATGGTGAAGAATTACATCTACAGCTTCCCACAAGCTTCCACATCCTCTAAGCGAAACGAACACTACCAGCTCTCAGGAAGTATAGCTGTGAGATCCAGAACCAACGCACTGAAATTCCATCGAGTTGCACTGTGCAGGTAATCCTTTCGAAGTCAAGGTTCCATTGTTAATGCCAAAAAGGGGGAATGTGCCAGACATCAGAGGTCATATGGCACTATGGCAAAGTATAAAAAAGGGGAGGGGTTAGAGAGAAAGAGTGAAACGGTGAGGGAAGGGGAGAGGAATGGGATGTTACAGCAGGATGAAGGATGTGGATTTGTTGGAGGAAGGAGATTAAGCTAGTACAAGGAGATTAAACTAGTGCAAGGAGATTAAACTAGTACAAGGAGATTAAACTAGTACAAGGAGATTAAACTAGTACAAGAAGATTAAACTAGTACAAGGAGATTAAACTAGTACAAGGAGATTAAACTAGTACAAGGAGATTAAGCTAGTATAAGGAGATTAGACTAGTACAAGGAGATTAAACTAGTACAAGGAGATTAAGCTAGTATAAGGAGATGAAACTAGTACAAGGAGATTAAGCTAGTACAAGGAGATGAAACTGGTACAGTGACATGGTGGAGTGTGTGGGGATGTCCTGGACTGTGTTGGGATGTCATGGGCGGCATAGTTGTAGTCATTAGTTGTTCAAGTCGCAGGGTCAAGTAGGGGTTCTGTAATTTATTAATGAATTGTCATATTATGATTCAAATATTTGCAATGAAAAAAATATATAAAATAGTAATCACTTAATATGTATGAGTGCCTTTTTATTTTGCTATAAATTCTCTGTATTTTATTATGTATGTACATAGCATTACAATTTTGTAATCTTGAATACACATGAAATAGTCGAATAAATTGTCTGCTGAGATTATAATTATCAGTTGAGGAGTAATTGATCAGCTCAAAAAAAGCTCATCAAGTTTACTGGTGCTTTGTTGGTGCGTGGCTCATTGATCTCTCTCTCTCTCTCTCTCTCTCTCTCTCTCTCTCTCTCTCTCTCTCTCTCTCTCTCTCTCTCGCTCTCGCTCTCGCTCTCGCTCTCGCTCTCGCTCTCGCTCTCGCTCCCGCTCTCGCTCTCGCTCTCTCTCTCTCTCTCTCTGTGTGTGTGTGTGTTTATTCTGCCTACATCATAATCTCACCGTTGTTTCTAACACTCCCTTTGTTATCGTCTCCCTTGGGCTGGGTCGCAGGATTGGTACGACAAGGGGCAGCCTAATGTCAGCATTACACAGCCGAATTTTGGCCACGAATTGGTCGCCGACCATGGTCGTGGAAAAATTCGGCGCCGTGTCTCCGAAATGACCACGATTTTTACTGCCCTCGACAATTCGGCGACATTTCGGCGACTGTACACGATACTGTTGCGACATTTCGCATACTATTTGGCGTCCATGTCGCCGAATTTGAAATTTGAAATTGTAACGGTCTTTTTTGTCGCCGAAAATTCGGCGTATTGTCTCCAAATTGTCTTCGTATGTCCCTGAAGCGTCGGGGACAATTCTCCGACAGTGCCAAGATTTCTGACAGCTGATCAGCTGTCACGGTGGACCCTCCAACTGAGCAGCTTAACACCACTGGGTTACAGGCAGTGGATGCCGATCCTCCCATTGACGAAACCGCACCCTCTCTTGACGAAGTCAGAGAGGCTGTAGCAAAGTTGAAGGGTGGAAAGGCAGCTGGTGTTTGTAATATCAGTGCGGAGCTCCTCAAAGCTGGGGGTGAGGCCATGATCCGCGGGTTGCATGCTGTCCTGACTGCCGTGTGGCAATCAGGTACCATTCCTCCTGACTGGAAAAGGGGGCTGGTCGTCCCTATCTGGAAAGGGAAAGGGGACCGTCAGGACTGCAACAATTACCGCGGTATTACACTGCTCAGCGTACCAGGCAAGGTGCTTGCCCATCTATTGCTGACACGAATTCGCAGTCATCTGGTGAAGCATCAGAGACCTCAGCAGTCTGGGTTCACGCCTGGTAAGTCAACAACGGACCGTATCCTAGCGCTTCGTGTCCTGGTGGAACGCCGACGTGAGTTTCGACAGGGGATGCTTGCAGCCTATGTTGATCTCAAGAAGGCGTTTGACTCAGTGCATCGTGAGTCACTCTGGGATCTTCTGCGACTTCGAGGGATTCCTGCAAGGACTATTGGTTTGATAACTGGTCTGTATTCTGGGACTGAGAGTGCTGTGAAGTGTGGGGCAGGTGTATCCAGCTTCTTTCCTGTGAATACAGGAGTGAGGCAGGGGTGCGTCCTTGCCCCATCACTTTTCAACGCTTGTATGGACTGGGTATTGGACAAGGTTGTAGATCAAAGTGATTGTGGAGCATCCATCGGCAACACCAAGATCACTGATCTTGTTTTTGCCGATGATGCAGTAATCTTTGCTGAGTCGCTGGAGGTCCTGGTGATGGCTCTCGAGGCGCTGCACGAGGAGGCAAAGCCTTTGGGACTTGAGGTCTCCTGGCTCAAGACCAAGGTCCAGGTATTTGGAGACTTACTAGATGAAGCAGTACAGTCTGTTCATGCGTGTGGCGAGGACATTGAGATCTTGGAAAGTTTTACATACCCTGGTAGCGCAGTCCATAATGACGGCGGGTCACGTCAAGAAGTCTTACGACGGATTGGCATAGCCCACGGTGTTACGGACTCGCTCAGCGGGAGTATTTGGCGTTGTCGGTACCTGTGCAGGAGGACAAAGATCCGGATCTTCAAGTCGCTTGTGATCCCTGTCTTACTCTATGGTTGTGAGACATGGACACTAAATAGTGACTTGAAGAGACGAATCAATGCCTTTGGTAATAAGTGTCTTCGCAGAATCATGGGGTATCGCTGGGATGATTACGTGTCAAATCAGCGATTGCACCGTGAGACTGAATCGAGGCCTATTACCTGCATAATCCGTCAGCGCCAACTTCGGCTATATGGGCATGTGGCACGCTACCCTGAAACCGATCCTTCCCATCGGGTTGTATCTGTAAGAGACAATCCGGCGTGGAGGAGACCAAGGGGGCGCCCACAAGGCTCGTGGCTGGGGCAAGTTGATGTTTCTTGTCGAGAGCTGCTTGGTATGGGAAAGGAGCCTGCATGGGAACTCGCAAGTGGTGACCCCCGGGAGTGGCGTCGTAGGGTGGGCGAGGCGACGCGCTCTCCGGCGTATGCCCCCAATGATTGATTGATTGATAATATGGTGACGGATGAGGCAAGGGTAAATATAATTTAGTAGGAATAATGAGTTCATTATCCCCATTGTATACGCGAAGGTTACTACCTAGGTGGTATAATGTGTATTGTTGCTAGTCTGGGTCTTATAATAGTGGAGGTAATACTCTGAAGTGCCTTGAGGTGGTCAGTAACGATCAACTACCTGTTAAGCGAAAAACAAGAGAGTGATGCTTCAGTTGTTCAGATGGTGACTTTTTGTCTAAACCTTGTGTGTGCAGTACCAAAATTAGATATATTATACTGGAGCAGCTACACGATGAGATAGGACTCTCACAACCGTGTTTCTGGTAAGACTGCGTGCGGCTCGGCTTGGGAAATCCTGCCGCGGCGCCGGGCGTGCACAACAATCCTTTACAAATGATAGTGTAGCATAGCGAACAGACCTCGTAATAGCACAGCATGTTAGCCTGTTCCGGGACCTGCTGGGCACATTATAACATGACGGGTCATTAATAGCGTGTGAAGGCAGGGCGGCCATCACGTGGTAGGGGCGCCGGTGGTGTCCTATATTAAAGAGTTGGTATTGGCGTGCGTGAAGCAGCAGACGCTGGACGCACCATTATTCACCGCGACAGTACGCCCCTTCACTCCTGATGGTGACCGCTTCAGTACTGCCACAGGTAGCTACTATTGATACGATTACGATCCTCATATTTGCTGGTTTATCAATAAACAATTATACAAGTTATCTACCGTTCACGTGTTTCTAAACCTGATGTGATGTGGCCATGTATATTTATGAATCTGCTGGGGGGTACAACGAGCAATAGCTACTCAGCTGCCATCTTCCTTATCATAATAGATCCATAAATTATGTCTGTAAGGGAAGGAAACTAGTGGCAATACTGTTGTTAAAGACCCTGGGGAAAGAGACTTAATCAATAACATGAACTCCATTGCTCAGTGCGGCTTGTCAGTCCACCTTCCATGACCTGCGACAAAACAGTCTCGCCACGTGCAGCCTGGGCACCCCCGGCCCCAAGGGCACCCCTGTGGCCACTCACCACCGTAGCTCCCACGGCGTACTCTCCGTCCCAGGTACCGGCAGTCGCCACACTCTTATCTCGCGCCAAATCAGCGGTGCGAGGCCAAGGGAAGCGGAAGGGCACGAAGCAGGAACCATTTGCATCGTGTGTCCTCGATCCGCTGGGCACGACCACCGCTTTCAGCAGAACGCAACGCACCCCTCCTGCGTCTGCACTGCTACCTGGGACCGTGTGAAATTGTGTTTACATAAGAACATAAGGAAGCTACAAGAGGCCGTGAGACCTACACGTAGTATAGTTCCTGGCTGTAAAAGTTGCATCTCTTTTACTGTTCCACATGCACAGACAGAAACATGACGAATGTCCGGATATCATCGCTAGAATTACGCTACCGTTTCAGACAACCATGGGAAGGTGTAGGAAAGTTTCGCTATCAAATCGTTACAAGAAGGCTCCCGCAATCACCTTGGATACAGTAATTGGTGCAGGCGAGCTGTTTGAGGCACTGAAAGGCGCAGAAGTAAGTACTTGAGAAAGTCGAGGTGGAGGAGGAATTATAAGGCACCTCCTCCAAAGGGCAATTCGTAAGCATTTCGCTCGGCAGCTCCATCTGTGAAGGACGAAAAGGAATAAATTAATTAGTCTAATTCACATCCATAGAAATAAGACTAGGGATTGGGTGAAATAAACCCTCCTTTCTTCACTACTTCTTTAGGTTTCCATTGTGATACCTCTTGAGATGAATAAGAATTAGAGAGGAGTAGACAGTCAAGGACTATCCATTATGATTACAACACATCCTGCGGAGATACGAGTAAGCATTTTGACACTAATACGTTATCGTTAATCCGCCTTGTTTCCTTCTCGGACGTTTTCCCTGTGATGTTTACGTAATTGTTAAAATGTAAAATCATCAGTACCGAGACGTCCCACGCAAGCACCTCAGAAAACCATGAACCATATGCCACACAGCCCATATGTCAGCGCGCGTCCCTCTACCTTTTCAAACAGCATGCCATTGGTGAGCGGCCAGACCTGACGAAGGCACAGCATTAACAAGATAAGGAGGGTGTGGCGCCGCTGGTGGGCTCGCGTGCACATGCTGACTGGCAGGAACGATGCTCTTTACTGAGGACAATCTGGCACGTTCCCCCTTTTTTGGGCATTATATCAATCAATACTGGGGACAATAATCTGCGCGTGTGAAATGATGGGCTGTGGGGACGACGAATGGGGTGAGCCGGGGTGATGGAGGAGGGGGGGATCAAGGAAGGGGCAGGGCTGTTTCTTTTTTACTATATACGAACTACGCGGACCCCCAAAGCCACCATGGGCCCCCAAGCTGCCATTATTTGCCTCTTTTTATTAGTCTCTTTTCCTCTTAAAGTGTACCATATTGATGCATTTAAATATTAAAGGCGTGCCCCCGGACCACCTTAGAGGGCTTGGAATCCCCTCACCATAGTTTTACAAAATTGCGCACCCAAACAACATTTCACATTGGGCCCCATAAGGCTAAAAAAAGGGGACTGCGGAGGGGAAAGGAGTAACCAAGGATAATACAAGATATATATCCTTTTTAATGTACCCGAGTATTTTATATAGTACCCCTTCGGAGAAACAGGGGTTTGTGAGGACTCTTTTTAAAGGGGTTAAATTGTGAAATAAGGACTAAATTAAATTTCGTTTTTTGTGGTGAAAAAAAATTTTGTATTCTTTAACCCCTCGGCCCCAAACCGAAATTTTTTTGTATTTTGGGTTTAACCCAAAAGGCGCGGTCACAGGACAATTTTTCTAGCAATATTTAACACCCGGCAACGCAATTGGGGCCCCAAAACCGGATAAATTGCGAGTTCTAATGCCCCAATTTTTTGATTCGGTTGTCGGTTTTTTGTGGGAAATTTTGCCGCAAAAAAAATTGCGGGAAAATTTTCCCCCCCCAAAAACGCATATTATTTAAACATTTTTTTTTTAATGCACGCCTAATTAAATATCCCAGAAGTTTGAAATCCATAGTTTTACATAGTAACAAAACCATTAAAAGACAAATTTGTGAAGCCCTGAAACCTTGGGGGGTTTTTTTTAAGGGGGTTTTAAAGGATACAAAACACCAAAAAAATTTTTAAATATTTTAGGGGCTGGAAAAACCTTTTTCTTTGTTGGGGTCTTTTAAAAACCAAAAATTTTTTGGGGGCTAATACCAACTTATTATTGATCATTTTTAACTTTGGGGACTGTTGACTTTTTTAAACGCCCTGACCCCCTTTGCCATACACAAGAATCCTTTCAATCTTTTCCCCCACCCATTTGTAAACCCAGTTTTCCCTATTTCTCCTTTTTTTCCCAAAGAGCTTCTTCAGATACATCTTGAAAAGCCAAATTGCCATTAAAATTTTTGCTACCTCTAAAAATTTCCGTGCCCCCAAAAAAACACGACAAGGTTTTGCCTTTGCTGAATAATTGCAGCCGAATTTTTGACGAAAAAATTGTTTCTTTGGGGACCGGGTTTTAGACGATTTTTGGGAAAATAAAAGAAATTTTTTTTGGTACTAATAACCCGTTTTTTGTATCCTTGTCCAGTAACCCAGCTAAATTAGTAATTGCTATTTATCGTAGTTTTTTTGGGTAACAATAGACGATTTTTTGTAACAAAGGGAAAAAATGGGCGTTAAGGGGTTAATTCTTGTTTTTCTTTTCCCCACCTCAGGGGCTTTGACAAAAATTTAAAAGGCCCTATCGACTTTATTTTCTATATACTTCAAAAATCTATAAATCTTGGGGGACGGGGGAAGGAAGGGGGAAGGAAAAAAAAAAAGAAAAGGAAGGAAGAAGGGAAAGGGAAAAAAAAAAAAGGGAAGGAAAAAGGAAAGGGAAAAAGAAAGGGAAAAAAAAAGGAAGAGAAACGTGGAAGGAAGGAAAAAGGAAAAGAATGAAGAAGAAAGAAGGAAGGGAAGGAAAAAAAGGGAAAAAGAGGAACAGTGTAGGAAATGGGGGCTGCCTTTGGGCTTTTGATGGGGGGAGGGAGGAAGGAAGGGGGAAGATTAACATGAATAACTCACACCTCGCAATAGCCTTGAGGGAGAGACGAACATTTTAACCCCTTGAGAACCCCGAACGAATTTTTCCCTTGTAATTTGGGGACCCCTTTTGACCCATTTTTTTTGTTAATGAAGCGTTTTATAGATTTTAACCCGTTTTTTGTATCCCTTTTCGAATAAAATTTAAATTTGGGATATTCCGTTACTTTTGTTATTTTTTGGGTAAAAACAGTCAATTTTTTTTTATTTAAAAGGAAAAATCTGGGGTGAAGGGTTAACTGTGGTTCCGCCGCCAAAAAATGGGGGGGCGGTAAATTTGGGCTTGATTTGACAATGAAAAAAATTCAATTGTAATTTTACCACTACGCATGATATAATTTTCCCTTTATATATTAAAAATTTTTATAATTATATATATATTAAATATATATTAAAATATATAATATAATATATTAAATATATATTTAATTATTTATATATATAGATATAGATATATATATATTATATATAATTATATATATATTTTATATATAATATATATATATTAAAATATATTTTAAAAATATATAATATTATATATATTTTTATATATATATATATAATAATTTTATATATATTATAAAATACCTTAACCCCTATGTAAATAGCCCAGTTTTTTTTTGTAAACTATGAAGCCTTTCGCATTTATTTATTTTTAGTTTTTTTTTTTGTTTTTTTTATCTATTTTTTTATCTAGCTATAGTTTTACGCCATTAAACCCGCAAGGAAAGGGGTGAACCTTTCCCCTTTCTCTCCTTTCTCTCCCCTCTCTCTCTTTTCTCTCTCTTTTCCCCTCTCTCCCTCTTTCTCTCTCTCTCTCTCTCTCTCCCCTCTCTTCTCTCTCTGTCTTCTGTCGGAAACAGAGGCTTCATTAAAAAAACCCGGCCGGGTTGCCTGACTCAAGTAATATAATGTAGGTTAAATAGCGGAAAGCCCCCCTCCGGGCGGAATTTTTTGGCTAGCTCCTGCGGAGGGCCTTTCTGGGGGGCCTTTGGGCCCCCCAAACACATACCCCTCCAGATAGCCCCCCTTTTAATTTCCTTAAAACATGGAAAATAGAAAAAGTATTTATTAACCCCTTTCCCCTCACCCCCCACCCATTCGCTCAAAAAATTACCCACCCCCCACACCCCCCATTCATCACCCCTTAAAAAAACCCCCAAACCCCTTCACCTTTAACCCATTACCCATCAACCCCCCCCCCATTTCCCCACCCATTAGCCATCACCCCACACCCATCACCACCCCTTAACCCCTCACCCCCCAACCCATTCCTCACCCATTACCCACACCCCCCACCCATTTACTCACCCCCTTAGCCATCAAAAAAAACACCATTCCTCACCCATTACCCATCACCACACACCCATTCACTCCACCATTACCCATCACCACACACCCATTCACTCACCCATTACCCATCACCCCCCACCTATTCCCTCACCCATCACCCATCACCCCAAACCATCACCCCCAACACCTTCACTCACCCATCACCCCACCCATTCACTCACCCATTACCCATCACCCTACATCAAGGTTTCCTCAATTCTCGCAACCCACTTTTTTTCTCTCACAATTCTCGCTAATAGGCTGCTAAACAAAACAAAAAAAATATCGGATCATCTCATAAGTGGGCTTAAAACCTTCCCCTGCTCGACCCGGTTCCAAAACTGTGTCATATGATGGGATTCCGCCACGGGGGGCGGAACCTTTACCACACACACACACACACACACACACACACAGACAGACAGACACACTTTCGCTTATATTATTATAGATGTACCATTGAGGCAGTAATAAGTCTGTCTCATTATATTCCTGTGACACGAAAACATTTTACTCGAGTGTAAGGGCAAACCACCACCTACAGGCGATTGAACAGCGGTTCCTCCTTCCACCCCCTGTTCGTGGCTTCGAGCAGGACTGGTTCGGTCACCGGTGGGGGTCTTCTTCACGTCCCGACCTCTGCTTCGGGCACCAAGTCTCGAAGCCCTCTGGCCTTTAGTGGAGGTTACGAGGCGCCTGGCCCCGGCTGTCCAACCAGAGAAGAGTCCCCGACGCATCACGGGGAGTTGCTCTCTCTCTCCACCTGTGCTGTGTACACTTCATCGTCCCCTGCTGCCCAGTTCAACTACCCTTCCCGTCTGCCGTCGTCCCTGTGTCCAGTGCTCAGCGACCTATGGTTGACGGGAAGGCTGTTGCGAACCAGGTAGCAGGGGCGTGAGTCTATTAGAGGTGTTGATTGTATATACGTGTTTGTACATACTTGCTTGTAAATACCTGTGTTTGAGCGAGACACCAATTAAATCTCCTCATATTTTATGTCAAGTGTTTGTATCACCCTTACGGCCCTCCCGCTAACTCAGCTTCACCGTTCCTGGAATCTTGGGCTAACGAGTTGTGACTCAATTGCGCTCGTTTCCCTTACATCAAGCGTTAATGACCCTTTATATATATGTCTCGTGTAACGTAACGATAAAAGATAATACAAGAAGGATTTAGGTGATCAAATAAGGTTTCAATTATGTTTACGTAAATACAGCTTACCATAGATACCACTATAGTCGCCAGTCACTTGCCACTGCACTAATGTCGCCAGGCACAATATATTACGAATTGTAGCATCACTACAGACTTATGTGCCACTGAAGACATGTAGTGTGATTTACATGATAATAAACTACTGTGCATGCATCTTCAGTGGCACATACAAGGCAGTACTAGTGATGCTAAAATTCGTAATATATAGTGCCAGGCGACATTAGTGCAGTGGCGAATGACTGGCAACTATAGTGTTATCTACGGTAGAGGAAATTTGAGGAAGGATAAAGCTAATTAGAGGAAAATAAAGCTTAGAGGAATTGATATTTGACAATGCCCTTTTCGTTGGTTCAGTGGTAAGGGTTTCGGGCTGGCGTGACGCGCGTTCGAATCCCGCTCACTGCCTGGGTTCTTTCCTGGGTGGTGGCAAACTAGCAATCAATAACCTTGCTATTTGTATCTACATGCGAATTGTCTAAAAGGAATTATGGTATTTTATTTGATCTTAACGTGGCGACATCGTAATTTCATCAACCCAATATTTAGCTGATATAACGGAGCTTCATGAGGAGGGTAAAACAATGAAGAAGGAAGGAAGAATAAAGAAGGAAAGAAGAAGAAAGAAGGAGGGAAAAACGAAGAAGGAAGGAAAAAGGAAGAAGGAAGGAAGGAAGGAAGAAGAAGGAAGAAAGAAGGAAGGAAGGAAAATGGAAGAAGGAAGGAAGAAAGAGAAGAAGGAAGGAAGGATGGAAAAAGGAAGAAGAAGAAAAAAGAAAGAAGGATGGAAAAAGGAAGAATGAAGAAAAAAGGAAGAATGAAGAAAAAAGGAAGAATGAAGAAAAAAGGAAGAAGGAAGGAAAAAGGAAGAGGGAAGGAATTAAGAAGAAGGAAGGAAAAAGAAAAAAGAAAGAAGGAAGGAAAAAGTAAGAAGGAAGAAGAAAAGAAGACAGAAGGAAGGAAAAAGGAAGAAGGAAAGAAGAAGGAAGGAAGGAAGAAGGAAGGAAGGAAGAAGAAAGAAGGAAGGAAAAAGAAGAAGGAAGGAAGGAAGAAAAAATAAGGAAGGAATTATGAAGAAGGAAGGAAGGAAGACGAAAGAAGGAGGAAGAAGGAAGGTGTTGACCGCTACTGTTTTTATGCTTCACACGTTTTTCTTTTAATATTTTTTTATGGTGCCTCGTTATTGTTTATTTACATGCAAATAATTTTTTTGTCCACGAAGCTCCCCACCATTTGTTTTTCCTGTCGCTGCTATCAAGGAGGATTCCATGTCGTACTGTGCTACTGTACATGATATACATATATTCTCTCTCTCTCTCTCTCTCTCTCTCTCTCTCTCTCTCTCTCTCTCTCTCTCTCTCTCTCTCTCTCTCTCTCTCTCTCTCTCTCTCTCTCTCTCTCTCTCTCTCTCTCTTTAATACACTCATTATGTACCCAATAGCTACCTTCGATATATAATTCCACTTCTTTCCTCCATGTCACACTACTATTCTCCTCCTCCTCCTCCTCCTCCTCTTCTTCCTCACAGCAACGCTGGGTCACGTTCCGTTTCCGCAAATACTAACACTGGTCGACAAAAAAAAAATCGAAGATATGGTTCTGGACTAAATGAAGCCGATTATAGGTAAATCGACCCTGCTGAACTCGAATCTGATGTTCAATTAACTCTATCACGTCCAGTTTTTGAGAACCAGACGCAATTTATGAAAAAATATAGGTAAAATCAGCTGAAATAGGTTTCACCAATGTTTTCATTTTAAACTCTTAATCTTTTCTTTTCTCAAGCCTATTTAGGGCAGTGCAGTGTTTTTGAGTCAGTGTGGTTTGTGCAGTGAGCAGGGGAGGGTGTGCGCGCTGCGTATTGGCGAGGGGTTAGCAGGCTGTGTAGTACATTTTTACCTACTGATCGTACAGCTATTGACATATGTTTAAACATTTTCTTTTTCTATGCAGATATGATGTGTTTGATTTAGTGGAGTCCTAATTTTAGTTGGTTGGTTTACCGTATATAGTACCTTGTACCGGGCTGTGATGGAGCGCCGTAACTGTGTGAATGCATCGGACAGTTTTTGTTACATATGTGGAATTTTTACCCCTGACAGTCTGAAGAGTCCTCTTACAAAGAATGTTAAAGCAGCTTATCTGCATTACTTCAAGTGCCGTATAGGTGATCAAGATAAGAAGTGGGCCCCTCACGTAGCATGCAACCCCTGTGTGAACCACTTGAATGAATGGATGCGTGGCAAACGGCCATCAGGCATGGCATTCGGCATCCCAATGGTTTGGCGTGAACAAAAGGATCACAGTACTGACTGCTACTTCTGCCTCACTAACATCAAAGGATATTCAGTAAAAACGCGAGCTAAAATCAGGTATCCTGACTTACCTTCTGCCATCAGGCCTGTGCCACATGGTCCTGATCTCCCAGTTCCAAATGTTTCAATTGCAAGTGCTATAAGTGAATCAGATTCGAACGAGGAGGATAATCCCATGGATACAGACTTTCAAGAAATGGCAGACAACAGAGAGCCCAAATTCTCAGTCAGGAAATGCTACAGACCTTGCTAGGGACCTAGATCTCCCAAGGAGAAAGTGAAGTCCTTGGATCTCGTCTAAAGGGAATGGAATTTGCTACAAGAAGGAGTTCTCATCCCCTACATTTCGTCGTAGACATAAAGAACTTTCAAGCTTCTTCAAGATGGAACACAAGCTCTGTTACTGCTTTGATGTTGACACACTCATGAACAACTTTGTGAGTCTCACACTTATGATAAGAGTGAGTGGCGGCTGTTCATAGATTCAGGAAAAAACACGCTGAAGGCCGTTCTTCTGCATAAAGGAAATAACCTTCCGAGTGTTCCAATTGCGCATGGCCATGAAATGAGTGAAACTTATGAAACTATGAAGACTTGTTATCTGCTGTTTTAAATATGAAGAACATCAGTGGAATCTGTGTGGAGAACCTGAAGGTAATCTCCATTTCTTCTAGGACTCAAGTTAGGTTACACTAAGCACATGTGTTTTCTTTGTTTGTGGGACTCTAGAGTGGACAGCAAACATTACAAACAAAAGAATGGCCCAGCACGACCGAAAGACTCACCTGGCAGGTTCAACTGTATGTACAAACCTCTTGTTGACAGTGAAAAGGTGTACTTACCTCCATTGCATCTGAAACTTGGGTTAATGAAAAATTTTGTGAAGGCCATGGATCAAATGGTGCTGGCTTTCAGTTATTTGTTAGCAAAGTTTGAACGCACTGTATCTGAAGCCAAAGTAAAGGCAGGTGTTTTCAATGGCCCTCAAATTCGTCAACTACTCAATGATGATGACTTTGTAAAGAGCCTAACTGCCCTGGAAAAAGCTGCTTGGAAGAGCTTTTTGGCTGTTATAAAGAACTACCTAGGTAATGTTCGAGCATCGAGTTATGAGGAACTTGTAAATGACATGTTGAAGAGTTACCATGCGGTTGGGGCTCGGATGTCACTCAAAATCCACTTTTTCCATTCACATCTTGATTTCTTCCCAACGAATCTTGGCGCGGTCAGTGATGAGCAGGGGGAACGTTTCCACCAGGACATTGCCACCATGGAAACCCGATACCAAGGACGATTCAGTCCCAACATGATAGGGGACTATTGCTGGACGCTACAACGTGAAAGTAGCTGCTCCTACAAACGAAAGAGCAAACTACAGAAACACTTCTGATGTACTATGGAGCAGGGTGAGTACTTTTGTGTGTTAGGCATAGTTTTGATCATATGCATATTTAATACCAATTTGAGATCTTGACTGTTCTTCTGAAGAACAGTCTAGATCTGACTGTTCTTCGAACTAGCGCATCTTTCTCTCAAAAAAAATCTCGAAGTTGTGTTCCAAAATACAGATATATATATATATCTAAATAAAAATTTACTGTGATTTGGCATATTTTCGGATATTTCCAAGATGTGGCACATTTTCGGATATATTTGGAACATAATTTAAGTATATTTTTTGCCAGATATGTACATTAGGTCCTAATAAAGCCGCAGGCACCACCAGAATTTAATTACGAGTAATATATATTAACGTAGGGGGATTGTTTCGATTAATTATATAATTATATATACGTATATAATTATAATAGCTATTAAAATTTAAAATGCCAATATTTCAAAAACTATACATGCTAGAGAAAATGCAATGCCATATTTGAAATCAGCAGCGAAAATGCTTTCCAACCCACACACAATGAACTCAGAACCATTTTTGGTGTCGACCAGTGTAATCAAAGTAACTTAATCAAGCGCTTTGTAACAGTGGACCGTAGACATCCTGCTGGTAAACCCTCACGCAAGGTTACCAAAACTATTAAGGAGCTTAAATTAATCTACACAAATGCCAGAAGCATTTTTTAAAGCGTAACGAATTATTAGCATACGTTGTTGCCGAAACGCCAGATATCGTTAGTATCACTGAGAGTTGGCTCAACACAAAAGATAAACATTTATTGTCTGAAATAGCCATTCCAGGCTATAAGACATTCCTAAATTGTCGTACGCATAAAGCAGGTGGAGGTGTCATTCTTTACATCAAAGATAATTTGCAAGCAATCGAAATCGATATAGTAAATAAAGATCATTATGACTCAGTCTACGCAAATATTAAGCTAAACGGTAATTTGCTAACTATTGGGACAATATATCGTCCTCCCAAATCAAATGCGGAAGTCGATTGCCTCCTCTATGACGAGATAAAGTAATTTGTCAACAATAATAATGATACAATTATATGTGGAGATTTTAACCTACCTCGTATAAACTGGAATAATAATTCTGCTGATAGAGAAGGTATGCGATTGCTTGATATGGTAAACGAAGTATATTTAAATCAGGTGGACCGTGAGCCGACAAGGGATAATAGTATCCTAGATTTAGTTTTCACTACCGACATTGATCTGATTGATTACGGCGATATAGGTGAACATTTGGCAAACAGTGATCACAGGTTAATCAGATGCGGCATAAATTGCAATGTAGACATTACAGAAAATCGGTTATTAGTTCCCAATTATAATAAAGCAGATTTCACGAAGATCAGCAGGGTACTAAGCGAATTTTTTTTTTTTTTTTTTTACATCACAAGGAACTGGCCAAGGGCACAACAGAAATGGGTAACACAAAGCCCGCTTAGTTGCCAGTCCCTATAAAGAAGACAGTAAGAGAATAAAATAAAAAAAGAGGGGTGAGCCAATTTAGTTCGGGAGGTGTCTTGTTACTCATCTTTTGAAAAGATTAAGTCATAGGAAAGTGGTAAAATAGAAACAGGAAGAGAGTTCCAGAGTTTACCAGTGAAAGGGATGAAAGAGTAAAGAGATACTGATTAACTCTTGCATTAGGAAGATGGACAGAATAGGGATGAGAATGAGTAGAAAGTCTTGTGCAGCGAGGCCGCGGGAGGGGGGAGGCATGCAGTTAGCAAGTTCAGAAGAGCAGTGAGCATGAAAATAACGGTAGAAGAGAGCAAGAGAAGCAACATTGCGGCGGTGATTCAAAGATTGAAGACAGTCAGTCAGAGGAGAGGAATTGATGAGTAGAAAAGCTTTTGACTCAACCCTGTTTAGGAGAGCTGTATGAGTGGATCATCCCCAAACATGTGAGACATACTCCATACATGGGCGGATAAGGCCCCTGTAGAGAGCAAGCAATTGGGAGGGAGAAAAAAAAGGACGCAGACGCCACAGGACACTTAACTTCTTGGAAGCTGTTTTAGCAAGAGATGAGATGTGAGATTTCCAGTTCAGATTTTTAGTAAAGGATAGTCCTAGAATGTTCATTGTAGAAGAAGGAGACAGTTGAGTGTCATTGAAGAAGAGGGGATAGTTATTTGGTAGGTTTTGTCGAGTAGATAGGTGAAGAAATTGGGTTTTTGAGGCATTCAACAAAACAAGGTTTGCTTTGCCCCAATCAGAAATTATAGAAAGATCAGAAGTTAGGTGCTCGGTGGCATCTCTCCGTGAATCACTTAGTTCCTGTTGAGTTGGACGTCTAATATACGACGTTGAAAAATGCAGGGTAGAATCATCAGCGTAGGAGTAGATAGGGCTTTGAGTTAGACTTAGAAGATCATTAATGAATAATAGAAAGAGAGTGGGTGATAGGACAGAACCCTGGGGAACACCACTATTGATAGATTTAGGAGAAGAAAAATGTCCGTCTACAGTAGCTGCAATAGAACGGTTTGAAAGGAAACTTAAGATGAAGGTACAGAGAGAAGGATAGAAACCGAATGAGGGTAGATTGGAAATTAAAGATTTGTGCCAGACTCTATCAAAAGCTTTTGATATGTCAAGGGCAACAGCAAAAGTTTCACCGAAGCCCCTAAAGGAGGATGACCAAGATTCAGTTAGGAAAGCTAGAAGATCGCCAGTAGTTCGCTATTTACGGAAACCGTACTGACGATCAGATAGAAGATTGTGAGCAGATAGATGCTTAAGAATCTTCTTATTAAGTATAGATTCAAAAACTTTAAAAGGCAGGAAGTCAAAGCTATAGGACGGTAGTTTGAAGGATTAGAACGGTCACCCTTCTTAGGAACAGGTTGGATGTGAGCAAACTACCAGCAAGAAGGAAAGGTGGAAGTAGATAGACAACGACGGAAAAGTTTGACCAGGCAAGGTGCAAGCACAGAATCACAGTTTTTGAGAACAATAGGAGGGACTCCGTCAGGACCGTAAGCCTTCCGAGGATCTAGGCCAGAAAGGGCAAAGAAAACATCATTCCGAAGGATCTTAATGACAGGCATAATATAGTCAGAGGATGGAGGAGAAGGAGGAACAAGCCCTTCATCAACCAGAGTGGAATTTTTAGCAAAGGTTTGAGCGAAGAGTTCAGCTTTAGAAGTAGATGAGACAGCTGTGGAGCCATGTGGGTGAAGCATAGGAGGGAAAGATGAAGAAGAAAAATTGTTAAAGATGTTATTAGCTAGATGCCAGAAGTCACGAGAGGAATTTGATTCAGAAAGATTTTGACATTTTCTCTGAATGAAAGAGTTTTTGGTAAGTTGAAGTAAGGATTTGGCATGATTACGGGCAGAAATATAAAGGGCATGCGTTTCAGGAGATGGATGCTTATGGTACCGTTTGTGAGCCACCTCTCTATCTCGGACAGCATGAGAACAAGCAGAATTAAACCAAGGTTGACGGGCTTTAGGATTAGAGAAAGTGTGTGGAATGTACGCCTCCATGCCACAGACTATGACCTCAGTTATGCGCTCTGCACAAAGAGATGGGTCCTTGACATGGAAGCAGTAATCATTCCATGGAAAATCAGAGTAGTACTGCCTTAGGTCTTCCCACTTAGCTGAGTTGAAGTGCCAGAAGCACCTCCGCTTAGGTGGGTCCCGAGACGGTACCGGAGCGATAGGACAGGGTACAGAAATAAGATTGTGATCGGAGGAACCCAACGGAGAGAATAGTTTCACAGAGTAAGCAGAAGGGTTAGTAGTTAGGAAAAGATCAAGAATGTTGATTGGATTGACCTACTAAACGATAATAACGTCGAAAACATGTGTAATTTATTCACAAATAAACTCCAATCGGTGGTTGAAAAACATGTTCCCAAGGTAAGAAAACGTTTAAATAACATAAAAAGACCCAGTTGGATGACTAATGAGATTCAACATATCATTGGCAGTAAGCGCCGAGTGTATAAAGTTTACAAGCGATCAAATCGAGACCACCGAGAAACAAGGCCTGGTACATCGCCCGTGACGTCACATCATAAGGATACCACCCGCTCCGCTCCCCGTACAAGTTTACCTACCTAATATAATGTTTATCAGTATAAAAGATATACTGTTATCTTCGGAAATGTTTGTTCTATAATATTATCAAATAAAAAACCGTAAAACACACAAAGAAAATGCCATTATGAGACTTTCAAGAAATGTGCATTAACTTAAACTCTTCGCCATTTAATATTTTGCTCACAAACATTTTACATGGAGAATATCAATAGAAGCGGAGTTTAATTAGCTTTCCATTGATATATTTCGTTTAGTGATAAATGAATTAGCGGCATGCATAAATTAGCGTTAACTAAATATAAAAAATCATGAAATCGGGTAATTTCCTATCTAATATATCTTTATCAGTATAAAATATATACTCTTATCCTCGGAAATATTTGTTCTATAATAGTATCAAATAAAAAACCGTAAAACACACTAAAGAGATGCCATTATGAGACTTTCAAGAAATATGCATGAACTTAAACTTTTCGCCATTTAAAAATTTGTTAAAAAAAACTTTTTACTTGGTGAATATCAATAGAAGCGGAATTTAATTAGCTTTCCATTGATATATTTCCTTTTCTGATATACCCGCCAGGGTGGCGCGGTTGGTAGAATCACGGACTGGTGTTGCAGAGTCCCTGCGCCATTCGGTCAGCGGTTCGAGTCCACCAAATTCGTCCTGGCGTGGTGGCGCTTTGTATAGTCAATAACCTTGTAGTTGGTACTTGCAAAGTGTCTAGATAGGATCAAAGTATCTTATCTTATATCCTTTTCTGATAAATGAATTAGAACCATGCATAAATTAGCGTTAACTAAATAAATAACATCATGAAATCGGGTAATTTTTCCCGATTGATGAGGTTATTTATTTAGTTAACGCTAATTTATGCATGGTTCTAATTCATTTATCAGAAAAGAAAATATATCAATGGCAAGCTAATTAGATTCCGCTTCTATTGATATTCTCCATGTAAAAAGTTTTTCCACAAAATATTAAATGGCGAAAAGTTTAAGTTCATGCATATTTCTTGAAAGTCTCATAATGGCATTTTCTTTAGCGTGTTTTTACGGTTTTTATTTGATAAATTATAGAACAAACATTTCCGAAGATAACAGTATATCTTTTATACTGATAAACATAATATAGGTAGGAAATTACCCGATTTTAGTTTTTTATATTTAGTTTAACGCTAATGTATGCATGCGCTAATCATTTATCCCTAAACGAAATACATCAATGGAAAAGCTAATTAAATTTCCAGCTTCTCTTGATATTCGCCATGTAAAATGTTTGCAAGCAAAATATAAATGGCGAAGAGTTTAAGTTAATGCATATTTCTTGAAAGTCTCATAATGGCATTTTCTTTGGTGTTTTACTGTTTTTTATTTGATAATATTATAGAACAAAACATTTCCGAAGATAACAGTAATCTTTTATACTGATAAAACATTATATAGGTAGGTAAACTTGTACGGGAAGCGGAGCGGGTGATATCCTTATGGTGTGACGTCACGGGCGATGTACCAGGCCTTATCATCTCGGTGGCCACGATCAAATGCGGACTGTGATTCTAGAGAATACAATGACGTAAAACGTCGTTGCAAAGGATTAATTAAGACTAAAAAGCGCGAGTATGAAGAATAAATTGCAAAGGAATGCAAATCAAACCCGAAAAGGTTCTTTCAATACGATCGAAGTAAGAAAAACGTCGAAACAAGTATTGGGCCACTGAAAGATATGAATAACATTTAAAGCCCCAGTCCCACAGTGGCGAATAATTTGGGGAATCAATACTAATAACTAAGAATGACATCGCTTGCGAATGATGGCGATCTTTTGATAGAAAAATAGGGGTCCGTATTGGTTCTACCTCAAGACAGAATTGCAACGAATGCGGTAATTAGAGAGAACTGCAACTCCGAAATGCCAGTGGTCGCTGGCAGTTTTAACTCACAATTTGGTGAAAAGTTGGTCAACTTGAAAGAAAATTATGGGCTTATTCCACTGCATTTAAAAAAACACACAAGTATAATTTTAAGAACGATTTTCTTCTATATGTATATTGTATAGAAGCCTGATTCTTTTAAAACATGTATTTAACCAATAACCAAGTAGGTTATAGTTGAGGAGGCGGGGGTAAATGGTTACTCTATGATTTATACAGTCAATAACGTATGTTTAGAAGTTATCTATACCTAGGCAGTCATATGTTCCTGTTATTTATTGTGTATCAATCAGATAGAAAGCCTGGAAGTGCAATGAGTCGACGCGTGAAGTCGTAATGTTTTGATTCAATCTCCCCGCCACAATCTCCCGCCACCACTCCCACCGCGGCGTGTCGCCTCCACAATTATAAACCTACATTGTCGCAGCAACAAGCCGATTTCGGCATTCTTTATCTCGTTTTTCCAAGGCATTGCTTATTGTTTTTTGACAAGCGTTTGCCAGACGCAGCAGTACTGTCTTAGAAAATAGTGTGAACATCGCCCAAATTTTACATGCCACAATATACATGTAAAAAATATATTAAGCTTTGCTACTCGAGGCGAGTAATTTGCATTAAATTGCTATCTCAGAACGTTCAATCGTAATGCATGTCATGCATACACTTACTAGAACAACAGAAGAACGTTCTTTTTTAGTATTCAGATGCGGTGCATCAATATTTATCGCGAAATTGATTTATGAAAAATATTAGTCGCGGAGGGAAAACACAGTAGACCAACCTTTGAGTTAAAACTGCCAGCGACCACTGGCATTTCTCGAGTTTCAGTTCTCTCCAATTGAATATGCAGTGATATGTTTGTTTTGAAAATAAATACAATGTATTGAACAATATTTTTGTATACTTTGTCATCACCTGCGCAATCGAAGTCCGCTCGCATATAGCCTAATTTGTTAACCATATAACCAAATATAATGATATACAACCCCATACAACAGTATACACTACGCGCCAAAATATTGTTCGCCACATCATAACAGACGCTCCCATAAAGCTCCCTTCACACATAAAGCTCCCTTCACACACGGGGGAGGGGGGTTGTAATAAAGAAGGGGGTGTTGGTGTTGCTGGGGAAACGGGGTGGGGGGTGGAGAAGGCGTGGTGTTGGTGTGGGTGCGTGGCCACCGAGATGATAAGGCCTGGTGGATCGCCCGTGACGTCACACCATAAGGATAGCACCCGCTCCGCTCCCTGTACATGTTTACCTACCTAATATAATGTTTATCAGTATAAAAGACATACTGTTATCTTCGGAAATGTTTGTTCTATAATATTATCAAATAAAAAACAGTAAAATACACAAAGAAAATGCCATTATGAGACTTTCAAGAAATATGCATTAACTTAAACTCTTCGCCATTTAATATTTTGCTCGCAAACATTTTACATGGAGAATATCAATAGAAGCGGAGATTAATTAGCTTTCCATTGATATATTTCGTTTAGTGATAAATGAATTAGCGGCATGCATAAATTAGCGTTAAATAAATATAAAAAATCATGAAATGGGGTAATTTCCTCCCAAATATAGTTTATCATAAAAATATTACTGTTATCTTCGGAAATGTTGTTCTAAAATATTATCAAATAAAAAACCGAAAAAACACACTAAAGAAATCCTTTAGGGATTTTAAAAGAAATATGATAAACATAACTTTTCGCCTTTTAAAATTTTGTGAAAAACTTTTTACAGGAGAATGTAAATAGGCAAAATTTTAAAATTTAGCTTTCCATTGATTTTTTCCCTTTTTTCTGATAAATAATTAGAACCATGCAAAAAGAAAGGTTAACAAAATAATAACATCATGAAATCGGGTAAATTTCCCCGTTTCTGGGCTGGATGGAATGACAGGGAAATGGGGCTTAAATAAATAAAGCATGGCGTTCGTACGCAATGATTATTTTTAAAATGCGGTATTTTTTTAAAGAAACAAAGCTCCTTTACCAGAACCAAAAAAGTAGGGGCGGCCGAAATGATAGATTGGAAATAGGAGAGATAAACAGTAGGAAAATACAAAGTTTTGCAGAAACTTGACCCACAAAACCCGTGGGGTGGACAAAATTTCCGCGATTATTCGAAAAGTCACAGTCAATTTTTCGTTTCCCCATTAAAGTTATTCTAAAAAAATCGCTAATAGACAAGAAATTTTCCTAGTTGTGGAAATTCTAATGTTACCCCGATATTCAAAAAAAAGGGAGTAAAGCCTGAGGAATTTCGCCCCAATTAGTCTAACGTCGGATTTTTAAAAACTTTTTGAGAAAATATTGCGGGATAAAATAGTGTCCCTTTTCTCGAGGAAAAATAACTAAATACTAAACTCCCGCATGGATTTCGAAAAGGTCCTGTTTAACACCCTACTCGATTTCTTTAATGTCTTTTATTCAACGGGGGACGCAAAAAATTCCCTGGATGTAATATACCCGTTTTTCAGAAAGCCTTCGTTTCAGTTCCCCATAAGGATTTTTTGACCAACTAAAGGCACATGGTTTGGAGAGAAAATTATGTTCATGGTTTGGCGATGGGCTTTCAAATGAAAACAAGGGTTATAATAAATGGCGAGGCATCGATTGGTTAGATTTTTCTAGTGGGGTGCCTCAGGGCTCGGTCGGGGGTCCTACCTTTTTCTGATATATGTTAAGCCCCGGAGCCGCCGCTCCCGCTACCCCGAAGGGGGGAGGAAGGAAATTGCGTCGCGGAGGCTCAACGGGGGGTTTTGATATCGTAGTCCTGTTTTAGCGTCCCCCCCCCCGCTATGGTTCTTAAAATGGGTCGCTGGTCGTGGCATGAAAAAATAACCCGGCACCTTACCTGAAGGCCCGGGTTGGGCTTTATCCCCTTGTCCGGCAGGTACGACGGGGCAGTGCCCGTAGTTCGGGATACGGAGAGCTTACTTTCCCAGGCTTATAAAAGCCCCCGGGCTTTACCCGGGGGCGACCCTCCCGTTCCCCCCCCCAAGGGCCCCAGCTTGCATAGTTCCCCGGGGTCAAACCCTTTTCGCCCCCCCTGTCATGATTCAATCATATAATACATCACCCTCTGCTGCTTCCCTTCAGGAACCTGTAGGTGCTCAAAAGGGGGCTAAGATCCTTTTCAGGTGCCGTAAAGCCCCGGGGTTCCCGGGGGCCCCCGGGGAAGCCCCTGAAGGAGGGATCTAGTAGGGGGGTCGTGTAAACGTAAATTTCACCTCCGGCCCCCGCCCCCCCTATGCCCGCCCCCACGCCCCTTGGGCCCCCCCCAAGGGCCTGAAGAGAGGGCCCCGGGTAGGTAGTGTGGAGGGATCATGGGCTGTAGATTTGCCCCACCCCCTGGGGGGCCCCTTGGGGGGGGCCAAAGTGGGGGCCCCGGGTTTCCCCACGGCGGTTCCGGGGGAAACCAGGCGGCCCCAGGGGAAATACAGGGGCGGGGGGTGTTTTCGGGAAGTCTTGGTCCTAGAGTTTACTTCCCGCCCCCGGGGTTAGCGGGGTATTCCTTAGTCGCCCTCGAAGCCCGCCCTGGGGAAAGGGAAAAGCCCCCGGGGCAAAGCCAGCGCCGCTATTTTGTGCCGGGCCCCCTTTACTCAAGCCCCCGGAAAAAAAAAAAAGCAAGGGCAGGTCCCCAAATTCGGGGTTTAGAAAAAGAAATTAATTTCCCCAAAAGGGCGTTTTTTTAATGGGGGTTTTTGCATAAAAATATTGTAAATTGCACCAATAATAAGTTGCCACCCCGAGGATATAAAAGCCCCCCGCCCCGGGGAGAAACCCGGCGGGGGGGGGGGAATTTCAAAGGGGGATTTCACTGCAAAAAGGGAAGGGGTGGCGGTTGGGGGGATGAAGGCCCCTTCCTTTCCCCCCCCTCCCCCTCTATTAATCCCCCACCCTTACCTTTTCCCACCCCATTTCTCCCTTCTCTCTTCCTTCTTCCCCACCCTTTGGGGGAGGGAAAAGGGATTAATTTTTGGCAGAAATTGAGGTGGGCGGGGAAATTGAGGGATAAAGATTGTTTGCCTCCTTCTTCCCCTTTTCCCATTCCCCCTCATCAACTTCCCCCCCTTTTTCTCTCCATTTCCCCTTTATTTTCCCCTTTCCCTCCTTTCCTCTTTTCCCTCTCCCCTCACTTTTCCGGGGGACGGGGGAAACTTGTTTAAAATTCAAATTTGCGGACACCCTTTTGGCGGTAAAGCATATACTAAAGAAAACTGCGAACTCATACAAAGTGATCTCGACAAACTATCAGATTGGAGTGATAAATGGCTATTAAAATTCAATACCGATATATGTAAAGTAATGCATATAGGCAACGATAACCTCAAATATAACTATCAAATGCAAAATAAATCGTTAACTGAAGTACAGCAGGAAAAGGATTTAGGTGTCATCATTAGTAATGTTCTTAAAACCAGTCCGCATTGCATAGCTGCCAGTAAAAAGGCGAATATGATGTTGGGCTTCATTAAATGCAACTTTGAACATAAAACTCCGAAAGTAATGACACAATTATACACGTCCTTGGTTAGGCCGCACTTAGAATATGCCGTTCAATTCTGGTCGCCCTGTTTCGTAAAAGATCAAGCCAAATTGGAATCAGTGCAAAGAAGAGCAACCAAACAAATTCCATCTCTGCGAAATTCATCTTATGAAGAGAGACTGCGGAAAAGGATCGTAGAATCCGTGGGGACTTGATAGAAACCTTTAAGATCCTAAAAGGATTTGATGTCATTAATCAAGAGAACCTATTCGAGCTTTCTCCTCAAGTGACAACAAGAAATAACGGTTTAAAACTTAACGCCCAACGTTGCATCACAGATCACCGTAAAAATTATTTCAATGTTAGAGTTGTTGATCGATGGAATAAGTTACCAGCAAATGTTGTCGAAGCCAGCACAATAACTACATTAAAAAACAGACTGGATGCGCACTGTAAAATAAATGGGTATTGATAGTGCCTTGCGAATGATAGTGCCTTGCGAATTCATATTATAGTCCCCCTGATCGATTAGTGTTAGTGTTAGTTGTAGTTAGTTTGTTTCATATCCTATCATTCTTCACTACGAAACTTCCATGTTCATATCTTCTTTAGGGACATGGTATCTTTTTCCAACTGTTTTCTTACATGTAGTTGATAGTTAGTAGTATGTAGTTCAGCAGATACCCTCGTTATGGACCAATAGCTAGCCTGGTGTCTGTTATTCCTATGTATTCCTATGTATTCCTCCTCCTCCTCCTCCTCCTCCTCCTCTTCCTCCTCCTCTTCCTCCTCCTCCTCTTCCACCTCCTCCTCTTCCTCCTCCTCCTCCTCCTCCTCTATCATCAATATTACTGTCTCTACTGAATATCTTCCCTGCACTGCCCGTCAAGGTGGCAAGGTTGGTAGAGACGTGAGCTCGCAATGTGCAGCGTCCCTGTGCATTTGGTCAGCGGTTCGAGTCCGCCTAGTTCGTGCTGACGTGGCGGCGCTTTGTATAGTCAATAACCTTGTAGTTGGTACTTGCAAAGTGTCTAGATAGGATGAAAATCTTATCTTCCTTGCACTCATTATTCTATTCACATTCAGCATTCACTCAATCATGACATCATCAGGAAGGCACTTCCTTCATATAAGAACATAAGAAAATAAGGAAGCTACAAGAAGCCGTGAGACCTACACGTGGTAGTTCCTATTTGTAGTACATTAATATGAGAACAAGGTGGTGGTGTACGAGTACATGTGGTAATTGACATGTTAAAATTGTAAATGAATAAGTGAATAATTATAGTCTCAAGAAGCCGTGAGACCTATAGATGTTAGTTCCTGTTAGTTCTCGTACATTTATACATTGGACAAGCGTGGCAACTCTGATGACATCACGAAAAAATGATAAGATAAGATACTTTGATCCTATCTAAACACTTTGCAAGTACCAACTACAAGGTTATTGCCTATACAAAACGCCACCACACCAGGCCGAACTTGGTGGACTTGAACCGCTGACTGAATGCAGGGACTCAACACGCAAGCTCACGACTCTACCAACCGAGCCACCCTGACGGATACGAAAAAGTTAATAAAGTGTATAGTCTCAGCGACAATTAATGCCGTGTTATCGACGTGTAGCAGCTTGTCACCTCCTTCGACACGAGGGACTCAATTTTTTATTCGGTAAAAAAAAAACGCTAGCCGTGGAATGTATCAGTACGAGGCTGCGGAAAATGGGGGAAGCAATGGTTCCATAATATCTCAAGAAACAGATGTTTTTCGAGAAAACATTATAGAGGGAAACAAATCCAGATTTCAACAGGCTTCACTGTGGTATAAGTATTTAAAATTCCTTTGAAAAATGACCGCATTAAAATTGATTTTAGGGCATATTACCCGACAAAATATTCCAGAAATCAAGGGAAAGATTTTATACATGCGTAAAACTCTTGTGAATAAAAAATGTACCTTTTTCAAAGTGGAATACGATTCTTGCAGACATGCTCTCCATCAAGACATAAAAACAATGTTAGACGGATAAAATATAGATGTATGGTGCATCAACAAGCTGCTGGAAATTGAACGGCACAAAGTTGCGCAAAGTATAAAAACGGTTATATCTCAAAATCAGTATAAGCAAAAAGAAACGGATATATGCGTAGGGTAGATCTCGTCGAGCTTAACAAAAAGTGTTCAAGCCATATTTGGTCTAGGGTTAATAGTTTCATAGTAAAAAATAGGGAAACGCAATAGGTAGTTTTAATTATTTTAAGCTGCCTAAAATTTGGTAGAGTTTTATTATCATACAGACGTAAAAATTATCTCAATTCCAATTGTACATCTTACAAAGAACAATAATAAATGTTTAATAATAAAATGCAAAAAACCCAATCAAAGCAAAATTTTGAGGAATTTTGCAGCCATGAAATTTTTATTTTTATTTCATTTACATACATACGTAAAAATAATGTCAATAACAATTGTACATCCTGCAATGAACAATAATATTTGTTATATATACATTTCTGCAAGGAGCATAGCTTTTTGGGGGTGAAAAATCCGGTGATTTTAAAAATCGGAAGCCCAGGATTTTTGTTTTAAATCCCATTTTCATTAATATCTCAAGAACCATAACAGTTAGGAGAAAACGGTATATAACATACAATATTCAGCTCTTGACAGCCGTCCCTATGGTATACGCGGAATTAAATTTCATTCATAAATAATCCACAAAAACAAGTTTTTGTAAAAAAAAATGATATAACTAAAAATCGTGACATGTTTGGAAGAAACGGATAGTGCCATAGGGTAGATCTCGTGGAGCTGGACATACCTTATTTGTGTCATTTTTCTTCTTGGAACAATAGTTCCGTAGTAAAATGCAAAGAAACAAATCAAGCCAACATTTTGAGGAATTCTGCAGCCAGACAATGTTATTGTTTTTATTTACATACAGACGTAACAATGATATCCAGTAACAATTGTGTATAATGTCGTTATTATTAATTGTTGTAAAATTCGTTTTCCCTGTGGAGGTAGAATCGTTTTTGTATGTATATACGTGTAAAAAGGCACTTACATTACAGATACGAAAATTGTCACTGATGACAAAGTTGTAGAGCTCAAAAAACTCTATCGTTAATGTTGTCTCAATAATTGCATTTAGTCCAATATTTAAACGGCCAGAGGCCAACCAAAATGCTGCGAAAAATGTTCCGAGAAAAATATTAACTTGTGGCGACTCTTAACTCCAAAACCGTTAGTCACAGAACGTTCATACTTCACGGCTAAATGATAGTAAGAAAAAAGAAAAAAAGGCCAGTTGGCCGTGCGAGGTCGCATAAACTCGTCAGAACGAAAATACCGTTTAATTGTCCCCTGTTCAATCCGTCATCAAGCGATCTGTCCTCAAGCCGCGTTTGAGCGAGGCCTCTGGCGGCTTGAGCGGCTCTGGCGCGCGTTTATCGATTAAATTTCGTCAGAGAGAGAGATAAGATAAGATTTTCATCCTATCTAGACACTTTGCAAGTACCAACTACAAGGTTATTGACTATACAAAGCGCCGCCACGTCAGCACGAACTAGGCGGACTCGAACCGCTGACCGAATGCACAGGGACGCTGCACATTGCGAACTCACGTCTCTACCAACCTTGCCACCCTGCCGGGCCAGAGAGAGAGAGAGAGAGAGAGAGAGAGAGAGAGAGAGAAAAAAAAAAGAATGAGAGAATGAGAGAATAAGAAAATAAAGAGACAAAAAAGAGAAGGGAAGAGGGAAAATGGGAGAGAGAATGAGAGAGAGGATGAGAGATAGATAAAATAAAGAAAAAAAGTGAAAGATAATGAGTGAATGAGAAGACGTAATGAGAGTGCGAGAGAGGAAAAAAGAAAATGGGAGAGATAATAAAAGATAGAGAGAGAGCGAGACAAATACAAGACAGCCATAACAATGTGTGTGTGTGTGTGTGTATGTGTGCGCGCGTGCGCGAGGAAGAGATGGCTGAACAAAAATTGACCTGTCCCTAAGGACTAGGTTCTTGCAGGGGTCACCTGAACACAATCTTTGCGTTTGCTTGTTCGCTTGGGTGTCATTCATTCACCCGAGAATCAAGATCTTGCCTAAGCGATGTGGACCCGCGATCACCAGCTCTTATATAAATATATATATATATATATATATATATATATATATATATATATATATATATATATATATATATATATATATATATATATATATATATATATATATATATATATATATATATATATATATATATATATATATATATATATATATATATATATATATATATATGTTTGGGTTTGTGTGTGTGTGTGTGTGTGTGTGTGTGTGGTCATACAGGAGGAAGAAGGAGGAGGTAGAAAGACGGGGGATGAGAGGGTCTCATATGACCATGACCTGACCATTCTTCCTACTCCCTCCCCTTCCCCTTTCCCTCCATCCTCCGGCCCCGCCCATTCCTTTGGGTTTTTCCACTGAGAAATTCGGGAGGTTACTATCCCCCTTGAGCAAGGAGATGGGTGTGTGTGTTGTGTGAGATTAACATTAAACAATAACAACGATCGGTAATAAGGAGTTCCAAGCTCGCACAGGGAGGGTGAAACTGGCGATCGCGATCCAGCTCGCGTGGACTGAAATAAGGGCTATGATAAATTTAGCTTATTCAACTCTAGCCCTGCCAGCACCTGATCTTACACCCACACATATTTCATGGGCCGGACCCCCCATAATTACTTTTTGGTACCATCCGAGGTGGCAAGGCCTAGTGATGTTTTTTATATTCGCCCATGTCTATAGGATATATTATGATATGATAGCCCTTGCTAGGTGGTAGCTTAGTGCTAGTAAGTGCGACTTTTATAGCCGCACCCAACGGCACTCAGCTACGGACATCCGCAACTGTGGAAGTTATATTACTATAGGTTAACCTTCTGAAAATTTTCAAAATCGAAGTTCATTCAATTACAGTTTTATTTGCTAATATACACACAATACCATAATAAGCTGGCATCAGGTTAAATGACATAAAAGTTAAAACACTAATACTAATGAACAGAAATGTGTCGCTACCATATGCAATGAAATCTGAATGTGTACTTCTATGCGACTTCTTGTGAATATAACAAGGATTAATATTCATGAAACTATTGTATTAATAATTTGTTGAGTCATATGGAACCTTTAAACATGCATAGAAGCGCCAGAAACATATGTATCTGCTGTACCGTTTACTCATCCTCGGAATCCTCAGAATCCGGCTCAAGGTCGGGTTCCTGCTGCTGCACTGTTTGGTTGGTGCAGGTCTGGAGCTTGCACATATCAGTGCATGTGAAGCCATTGGCCAGGCATGCACAGTCAGGCAGCTTGCAAACCCGTGAACACTTGCAAGTCAGTAGCTCCAACACCACCTCTGGTGCTGGTGCCGAACGCATCCAGATGGTGTTCAGCTTCCCGTCTTCTTCAGTCCAGCCATGCTCACTGGGGCTTGGCACGTTGGCCTTGTGCTCTAAACAGCGTCTCCAGATAGCAGCCTGGAAATTGACTCTCTGTGCGTGTAGGAAGAGGCAGTCTCTGCATGGTGGCAGCTGGCTTGACTCTGCTTCCCCTCTCTTTGCACAGAAGAGCTGGTAGCGCAGCTCGTTGACACTGTTGCCCCCTGCGGCGCTGCTTCTGCTCTTGTTGCTCCTGCTGCCAGCATACATTGCACAGGTGAACTGCTCAAGCTTATCAACGATCTCATCGCTCAATTCCCAGCATTGGCCCAGCTGCTTGAATGCCTGGTTAGACGGGTCCTTCTTGAGTAGCGTCAGTGCAATTAGCTTGCCTTTACCGGCAAAGCAGCTTACAGAGTCACATCCAGTGAACGCATGCAAGCCAATCAGGCTGTCGCAGACACCCTGCCCTTGACTTCTCCCTATCTTGTCTACATCTGCGCATCGGGTGCGAGTCTTGGTTCCAAACTTCTGGTAGATAGAGATATCCATGGTGCTGTGCATGGCAAGGCTAATGATGAAGACATCAGTGTCCTCTGAACAAATGACGGCTGCCTTGTAGCCATCTCTCGCTGAATGCAGGCAGCGTGTGGAGAAGCAGGCGGGTATCAGCCTCTTCTTGTGTCGACTCGAGCTCAGGTACCTCCTCCCACTTGTCTTCTGTTAGCTTGAAACAGCTTTGTTCACAGGTGACATAGAGCGCCTTGTCCGGTAACTTCTCTCTGTACTTTGAGAGTTTCCACTCCTCTGTCAAAAACCTGATCAGGGAGGTCTTGTTTGAAGATCCAGACAGGAATTTCCTTCACTGCTGCACATGATGCCCGCCAGCTAGGTTCTTGTATTGGAGAGAGTTGTCGGCACCTCGGTAGACTCGTTCAGCTTGTTTGATTGAGGTGGAGCGGTAGACATCAAAGACAATATCAATTATCTTGCTCTGTCCCCCTTCATAAAGGATATTGGTAAAGGCCAGCTCTGCCCCCTGTCCAAAAGTCTTGTTGCTTCCATTCAGCTTCTGGACCAAACCCATCCCGCCAATGATGGTAGCAGATGGGGTTGGGATCTCTTCTGCTGCGGACACATTTTTCTTCAGTTCTCTGGCAAAGGCCGCCTTGTTTGTTTTCCTTAGCGTCCTCTTTGGACAGGGCAATGTGTTTGGGCGGCTTGGCTTTGCCACATGTCACTGCATACACAATGTCCTGTCCAAACGATTGCAGGAGACGCTAAGCTCTTGGGGTTACACTGTCAATGTTGTCAGGGTCGTCGGACCCTGTGAGCAGGGTGCGCAAGAAGCACAAGAGTGATTCTGGAACGATATCAGGGTTTGACACTCTCTATCTCTGGTGGCCACGATTGGTTGATATCTTTGGCTTTGGTCTTGATGTCAGCCCTGAGTTGCTTGGCAGCCTTTGTTTGGAGTTCCTGGGCATCACCTCTGGACAGGGTCTTCAACTGTTTCTTTAGAGATTGGTTTTCCCTGACAAGTTCCTGCACAGTTAAGCTGTCTGGATAGATGATAAGTTTGCCATTATGATCTTGGATGATGTGAAGAAATCCACCAAACTCCTTCTCAATCCTTTGCCGCAGGTGTTTTTTGGTGGAGTCCTGCACTTGGTCCACACCAAAGCTCTTCATGGATGCCACAAGCCTAGAGGTAACATCAGTCATCATTAGGACCTTTGGGGTACCGAAAAGCTCCATTCAGATGTAATGAAAGAGCTCACTGTATGACTGACTAACAGCCGCCTCATATATATCTTCATCTTCTTTGTCATCGGCACTGACAGCACCCTTCTGCTGTGAAGTTTCGCCCCGTGTGTAGAATCTATAGCAGGACCTGTGGTAGTGTGCTTCAGCGGCCACAATATCTCTGCTTACAATGCCAAGTATTCTGCTGTCCAGTTTCTTTGTGGCGGCATTCCTGATCTTAGCATCAGCTCTTAGCTCTCTGCACTTCACCAACACTTCTTGCGTCTTCTGTTTTTTGGCGTACTTGTTTGTTTTCTGGCAAAATATGCACTCTGCTTCATATGTTCTTGAGGTGCTAGGGAATGCACGACCAGCCCTTGCAGGGTTGCTATCCTCAGGACAGCCATTGGTAGTCTTCTCTTTTTGAGCAAGGATGCTTTCTAGTGCTGAAATTAGGTTTTCATTGTCATCGGAACAATGAATGATGCACTCTAGCCGGGGGCGCTTTGGAGTCGATCATACAAGGGTGCTCAGTGTCCGCCATCATTAGCTCGTCCATCTGCACGACAGAACATGGATAGAAGAAAATCCAGTTCTTTCAACGTAAATACTCTGGTAATATATAAGGCTTAAGACGTAAATTATCTCAAAATATGGATTTCTGTGTATATACAGTTTTTTGTTTTAGTCTCTTAGACGTCAATATATAATATTTGAA
>JACEEZ010002591.1:237990-260490 GCA_016584305.1 Chionoecetes opilio | reverse complement strand
TTTAAACAGGGAAAGTTTCTACCCAAGTTGTTTCGTAGCCGGTTTTGTTATTTTTTTCAAAACTTTAAATTTTTTTTTTTTTTCCGTACATACCTGGGTGCCCGTTCCGTATCTCAAAAAGTAATAAATTTCAACTCTGGGCTTTTTTGTACGAAACGACTAGGGTTTTTATATAGACTATAAAACAACTTTTTGGGATGTCAAAACAACTTGTGTACAAACGGGACGGGTAAAACCTTTTTCAAAATTAAACAGTTTTTTTTATTTTTTTTTCCCTTTTTTTTTTCAGCTACCACTACCCAAATCACCAAAAACTACCTGTCCCCCACCCCCACCACCCCCCTCCCACTACTCCCCACTCGCCACTATGGAGGGGGGGAATTAAACCCCAAACAATTTTGATGAGGGGGTTGCATCTGTCATAAACCTCCGGCTGTACAGGTAAAGGGGTAAAGATTTTTTTTTTATCGGTTACGGGGAAATTTTTGTACGCAAGTTTTTTTCGCCCCCAAAGGTTTTTTTATTTTGTTTCGTACACTGTTTTTTTGAGTTTTTTTTGTACATACCCGGGTGCCCTTTTTCCGGTCCCTTTTAGTAGTCAATTTTAAACTCTGAGCTGAGTGTACAAAAACGCTATGGTTTCATATAGACAAACGAAACCACTTTTTTTGGGGGTGGCGAATCTACTGGGGGTACAAAAACAAACTTTGTGTACGAACTGCCGCCCCCCCTTTTTTTAAAAATCGCCCCCCCCCCTTTTATCTCTTTTTCCCCTACCTTATACGGACTAAAACGTTTGTCCAAAAAAGCCCCCTTTCTACTCCCCTTAAAACCTCTTGGGAAAGGCTGTTTACTTGGGTAAAAATTTCATTTGCAAAAATGATCTAATAAGAAAAAAATAATTTTGCTACTATCCGCCTTTCCGCCCTCAGCGCAGTCTAGACCGCTGGCCAATTTTTTTGTAGTGCGGGTTAATTTTAGTTTTTTTATTTAGTTTAGATTATATTTTTAAATTTTTTTAGTTTTTAATTTTTATTATTTTAGATTATATTTTTAAATTGGAATATATTTAAAATTTAGATTATAGTTTTTTTTTAGATTTTAGTTGATTTAGATTATATTTTTTATTAGTTTTTTGTTAGTTTTAGATTATATTTTTTATTGGAAAAAAATTTTAATTTATTTTAGTTTTTTTTGGAAAAAGTTAGATTTTAAAATTAAAAGTTTTTTTGGAAATATTTAGATTTAGTTTAAAAGTTTTTTTTGGAAAATATATTTTAAATTTAGTTTAAATATTTTTTATTGGAATATAGTTAAAATTTAGATTAATTTTTTATTAGTTTTTTATTTTAGATTTAGATTAGTTTTTTTTAAATTTTTTTATTTTTAGATTTAGATTATTTTAAATTAATTTTTATTTTTAGAATTAGTTTATATTTTTTATTAGATGTTATTTAAAGATTTGGATTATAGTTTTATTAGATTTTAGTTAGACTTGATTATAGTTTTTTTGGGAAATTTAATTTTAGATTTATATTATAGTTTTATTGGAATATTTTTGATTTAAATTTAAAGTTTTTTTTTGGAATATAGTTAAAATTTATGTTATATTTTTTTTTTAAAAATTTTGGGAAATTTAAATTTAAAATTTTTTTTTTTTATTAGTTTTTTTAGTTAGTTTTTAGATTATAGTTTTATTGGAATATAGTTAAAATTTTAAAATTTATATTTTAAAATTAGTTTTTTATTTTAAATTTAGTTTTAATTTTTTAATTATTTTGGGATTAGTTAGATTTAGTTTTATGTTTTTTTATTTTTAAAATTATGTTAATTTAGATTTTTTTTTTTTATTATTTTAGTTATACCTAGTTAGATTTAGATTATATTTTTGTTAAAAATTTTTATTTTTTATATTTAGTTTTAAGATTTATTTTTTTAAATTGATTTTTAGTTAGATTTAGTTTAAAATTTTTTATTAGAATTATGGTTAGATTTAGATTAATAGTTTTTAATTGATTTTAGTTAGTTTTTTGGGATCATCATTTTATTTTTAATTTAAATAGTTTGTTTTTAGATTAAAAAGTTTTATTAATTATTTTTAAATTTGATTATAGTTTTATTAATTTTATATTAGGGGTTTTTTTTAATTTTAAACATTTAGATTTGATTATAGTTTTTTTATATGTATTTTTTAAAATTTTTAGATTTAGTTTTAAGTTTTATTTTTTTTAAATTATAGTTTTTTTTTTAAAATCATAGTTAATTTATAATTTTTTTTGGGGCCCAAATTTTAGATTTATTTTAATTTAAACAAAAAAAGCTAAAAATAAAGCTAAAAAGCTTTAAAATGTATTTTTTTGCTGTATTTACTATTATTATTATTTTTTTTTTTTAGGGTTGGGGTGGGGGGGTTTTTTCCCCTTCCACCTTTTTTAAACCCTTGTTTCACCCAGCGGGTTTTCTCCCGGGGAACATTTCAAGGCCCCCCGCCCCCCACAACTAAAAGGACCTCCCACTCAGCCTCCAGGGTAAGACTCCCTTCCTCCTTTCCTATGAAATTTCTTTTGTACCCCCCTTCCTCCTCCCCCCTTCCTTTTTCCCCTATTTTATTTTCTAGTTTTTTCCCTCCCCTCCTCCTTCTTCCTAGGGTATTTCAAAATTTTTCCTCCCTCCCCCCTCCTTCCTATGTATTTTTATGTTTTCCCTCCTCCTCCTTTCCTATTATTTCTATTTATTCCTCCCCCCCCCTTCCCCCCCTTTCTTCCCCCTTTTTTCCCCTTTGTTTTTTCCCTCTTTTTCCCCCTTTTCTTGGGTTTTTGAAGTTTTTAAAATCAAATATTAAAATTAACATAGTTTTCCTAAACATTTTCATGTCCTTCTAAAACGACAAACTCCACCACTACACGTATTTCCCCAAAACTACTACTACTTTCAAAAAATATTTTAAACTACTACCCCCCTACAAAACAAAAACCACAAACTACTATTACTTCAAAGCTATTCCCTACCCCTCCCTTCTGGGAAAAATTTAACTACAAAAACCACTACACCTACTATTTTCAAAGACAACTACTCCCCCAACCCCCCAAACTGCTACAAAATTTCCCCCTACACAAATATCATATACCCCTTTTAAATTTTCAGCTTAAAACCAAAGGCAACCCAAACTACCACTCCCCCAGGCTGAAAACCCAAACCAAACGGGGCCCGGGAACCCCAACCTCAAACCCCCCCCCACCACTACTGCCCCCTTCCCTCTCCCCTCCCCCCCTCCCCCATCCTACACTTCCCCCCCCCACCCCCCCATCCACCTCTAAACCCCAAAAACAAACCTTTTCCATATCCACCCCGGGAACTCCATAGCAATTTTAAGGGTGGGGTGGAGCAAAAAGTAAATCTCAGGCCCAAGCCGAAAGCTGCGAAAAGAGGGTTTTTTTTGAAATGCCGTTTGGGAAGGGGAAAAATTTTACCCTGGGGGGTTTCCTGTACCCTGGTACCCTAGAGGGAAAAGGGAAAAGGATTTCCCTTTTCCCCCCCTCCTCCTCCCCCCCCTCTTCCTCCCTTTCCCTTGTCCCATCTAATCCATCCCCTCCCCCCTCCTCCTTTTCCCCCCTCTTTTCCCCCCTCTCCCCTCCCACCATTTCTCCCTTTCTTTACTCCTCTTTGCTCTCAGAAAAAAAAATACCACTACTAACCCTTTTTTCTACTGCTAACCCCCAAACCCCCCCTACACCCACACCACCCCTCCCCCCCTAAAATGTTTCTTAAACGCAAACACAAACCCTTAGTTAGGTGGTTTATAGGTCAAATACATCGTTTGGGGGGTCAAAGGGGTTTCTGGGGAGGTTTAAAGGCCTGTTTTTTAACAGGTCAATTTCTGTGTCTGAGGTCAATTTTTCTGTCCTTTGGCTTGGGTCCCAGATAGGGGCGGGGTTTTTGCGCCTGTTTTCTTTCCCCCTCCAGAGTTGAGGTACGTACGGGGGTTTTTACCGAAAAGGGAGGCCAACCCCAGCTACTAAAAAATTAAATGTTGTTTCCTCCGCCCCTTCACAAACCCCATATACAAATTTCCTGTAAAGGGGTTTTAGGAAAAACCCTTAAATTAATAGTCTAAAAATACTAAATTTCCGTTACCGGGAAAATTTTTAACATTGAAATATTACCGAAATAAAAAAAACAAATTTTGGTTTTTTAAATAAAACCCTGGAATGTTCATGGGAAATTGGGCACGGGGTAGGAATTCACAGGGGGGCCAAAAAAAACCAACCTTGAAATTTGACCAAAGCCCGAAATGTTCTTTAAATATTTAAATTTTTTTCTTTTTCTTTTTTTATAAAAGCATTCCCCCACCCCCTTTCCGCAGACCAGGATGCGGGTTGTGGGGTTGATACAAATGCGAGTGCTGACGATTGTATTTGGGTTGGAAAAATTTTATTCAAGGTACAAAAAAAATTAGCTTTTTCTTAAATTTTTTTATTGCAAACCAAAGGGTTTTTTGTTGCTTTTTCAATAATAAATTAGGGGAAAAAATTGGGTTTTTTGGGAACCCCTCCCCCTTTTTGCGGAAAATATCAACCGTTATGTTTACTGTTTTTTAAATTTTTTTTTCACAAGATATTTTTTTCCCCCCAATCAAAAATCAGCACTTTTTTTTCCCCCCAATAGAGCATTAAAATAAACCTAACCTGAGTAAAAAAAACGTGATTTTTTTTTTTTTTTTTTTTAAAATGGGATGATTAAGTTTTTTTTTTTGCTCGGGCCATGAAATTATGTTTACTTTAAAAAAAAAAAAAATTCCCGATCAACTTCTATGAACATAACCTTATGAAAGGCCTCCCTCGCAGTCCATCACATCAGGGGGGGCGTGACTTCGGTATGTGGGAAAGTCCCCAGAAAGAGGCGCTGGGGCACTGGTTTTTCAAAATTTCCAACCCCCCCCCCCCCTTTTTACCAGCGGGGGTGAAAGGGACCCAATGGATTTTAAATGGGCCGGAAACATCGCCTTTCAGAATGCAGGAAAAGGTAATTTTTATTGTGAATTAAGATAATAATGAGGGGGTATAGGGATTCCTTTGATGGTTTTTTATAATATTTTTTTTGTACAAGTGTTTTTAAAAAGTGTCAGGGTCCCTTAAAAACTTTTAAAAATGTAATGGCAATATTTTTGCCACAAAAATTTTTTCATGTTTTTATAAATTCCCCTCTCGCTCTCGCTCTCGTCTCGCTCTCTCTCTCCCCTTCTCCCCCTCTCTCCCCTCTCTCCCTTGTCCTTTTCCTCTCCCCCCTCTCTTTTCTCTCCCCCCTCTCTCTCCTCTCCCGGGGGTTTCTCTCGGGGCCGCCCCCTTTGGTTTTTGGGTTTTTTTTCCCCTCTAACCCCCCCTTTTCCCACCCATTTTCATTTTTATCCAATCTGAAAACCTTTCTTCACCCTTCTTTCTCTTAGGGGGGGGGGGGGGGGCCCTTTTGGTTTGGGGGAAAAATTTTCCCCCCTTACAAATTTTGGGGTTTTTCTTCTTGTGAACCCTTGGGGTTTAACCAAGGGGCAAAATTGGTGGCAAAAAATTTTGTAAATTTTTTCGAGCACCTCCCTAATTTTCTTAACCCAACCCAATTTTCCTTTCTTACAATTTTGTTATTTTTGGGAATTTTTCCAAAAAGGGAAAAACCCCTTCGGAGCTTTTTCTGTCATTCTTTGGGGGGGAAACAAATTCTAAAATTCTTTTTCTTTCCCCCTTTACCATCGCCAAAAATGTCTACAGGGGGCTTTTTTTGACCATTTTTTTCCCCAAAAAACCCCCCAATTTTTTTTTTATTGTGGTTAATGAATTGTGGGAAATGCCCCTTTTTTCCCCAAGGACTCCCCAAAAAATTTAACCCCATCCATGTCACTTGGACCCCTTTCCCAAAATAAAGGGGGCCCCCTTTGGCCCTTTCAAATTTTTTTTTTTTTTTTTCTTTATTTGGAAGGGGGTTGGGAAAAAATGGGAAAGGAAAAAAGGGGGAAAAAGAAAAATTTCCCCAAAGAGTAAGGTTGAAAATTTGTTTTTAACCTTTAAATGTAAAAAACCTTTTTTTTTCCAAAAGGTGATAAAAAAAATTGGGGGGGGTTTTTAGAAATGTTAAAAAAAGGGTTTCACTAATGCTTCCCAATTTTCCACCCTTTTTTTTTTTCCTTTTTGCCCCCCCCCCATAGTGTGTTTGGGGCCAACTCCATTGGGACCTTGTTATTAAACCCCCTTTCACAAATTTCTCCTTTGTGACTCTAAAAATTCTAAGGAAATGCCACCTATTCACTTGGCCCTAAAAGATGGTTCTACAAACTTCTCAGTTAAATTTAAATTTTTTCCCCAAAACTAACATGGGAAAAAAAAAACTGAATGCATTTTTTGGGGAATTTAAATTACATAAATATACCAGAAAAATTTACAAGCATTCTCGCCCTTTCCTTTATTATGTTTGTGACTGGGTTGCATTTTTGACTGACAATATGAGGGGGCCCCATTATATTAAATATTAACCCCTAAACCAAATTGGTTTTCCCGACCCTTGTGGGGGTAATAAATTTTTCTGGTTTTAAAAAAAAATTTGCCCTTAAAAATGTAATAAATAAAATCCCCCATTATCTGTCCTCAAATTTACAGAAAAATGTGGCTGCTGCCATATACCCCTGACAGTACCGTAGTTTAATTACATTAAATTAAAAAAAAAAAAAAAAATTTTGTTGTGCGTCCTTTCTTTCAATATGATTTTATTTTAGAAGGGCATTTCTATATATTTTTAGAATTTTATTCTGAACATCCTTTTAGCCCGGCCCGGGCCTTTGGTGTAAAAGCCGCCACTTCAGCTACAAACCATGACGCGAAAGGAAGAGGTGGCAAGGGAGCAGGGGTGCCAATAGAGCAGAAGAGGCAAAAACAGTGCTGGGGGGAGGGACTACTCTTCAGGCTGGTGTTGGCTCAGGAGAACAAAAACTTAAGCCTGATCCCCATCATCCCCTTGGAGGCTACCCCGCGGGGGAAGTCACCCAAAAAAAGCTACCCCGAAAATACCTTCCCTCAAATTTTTCCCTTTTGGGGCGCGTGCGATCGAACGTGCCGCCGGGGGCGGCAGGGGGGTTAAACATCTGCTGGCCCAACCCTTTACTTGATTTCCTAACTGACCTGAATTAAAAATGTCCCTAACCCCCGGTTTTTAAATTGGGGCCCCAAAATGAAACCCAAAAAATAAAGAATGAAAAAATACAAGGATAAGTTCATAAATACACATACAAAGCGAAAATAAATGTTTTAAAAAACATACAAATATCTGTCAAAACTGTACATTTTTTTACGGATTTTCAGGCAGACACCGGGTTTGGGAAAATAAAAGGGGGCCCCACAAAAAAAACTTGTTCACTTCAAAGGGAAATGGGGGTATGTTTTACTTTTACCCCTTTTATTCCCCTGCAAGGGGGGGCCCAGAGAACCGTTCTGGGTACTTCCTTGTTTCCCGGGGTTTGGGTGTAAATGTGGAGGGGGTTAGGGGTGTGTGGATGCCGTGGGAAAAGGGGGGTGTGTGGTTTGGGGGGGAAAAAAGGGAAAAGGGTTTTTTATAGTTTAAACAAACTGTGGTGGGGGTGGTGGATGGTTTTGGGGAAAGAAAGGAGGGGTTTTTCCTGCGAAAAGGGAACTTTTTTTTTAACCCCCTTTTATTAATTTTATGTCTCACAACCCCTCCATCTCCACCACCCCAGCTTGGTGGAAAAAAAGTTTAAACCCCCCTCGGAAAAAAAAAATTTAAAAAAGAAACCCAAACAAGCAAGTCTTTACATTTTCCGAGGTCGTTCTAACTTTTTTTTTTCCCCCCAAAAAAAAATTACCAAAATTTATCATTTGAGGGCCTGGATGGGAAACCCGATTTAGACAGGGAAATTTTTTTAGGTTCCCCTCTCCCCTGCTTAAAACTGTCTCATGGACTTTCCCCCCACTGTAAAAAAGTGACTATATGTTTCTTCTTAACAATGGATTGTTTGTCAGGGGAAAATGCCTCTTTAAACCTGGGGAAGGGGGTAGAAAGGAAAGGGGGGGTGATGGGGGAAAATTTTTGGCGCAAAAAGCAAAAAAGGGGGAAAAACCCCCCCCCTTCATACAATTTTCTTAGTGCAGCCTGAGTATGTGGAGCACTGTGAGGCCCAAACCCCCACCCAAGAGAAATTTAGATATAACGACAAACCCGAGAAATTTTAACTCACCCGAGAAGGGGAAAAAATCTAAAGACGTTCTTGTCCCCCAATTTTTTTTTTTCAGTTGGGCTTTAAAAAATATATATATTATTAAAATATATATATATATATAATATTTTATAAAATTTTATAAAAATTTTATATATTTTATATATATATATATATAATATATATATATATTTTATAATATTAAAAAATATATATTATTTTTATTTTAATTTTTTTTTATTTTTTTTATTTAAAAGTGGGGGGTTTGACCCCAAACGCATCTGCCCCCTTTGTTTTAAAAGGGAAAGGGGTTTATATTTAGAAGGGCAGGATGGTAAAGACAGCAGAAAATGGTATATGAAGGGGGAAAGGGGTAGGACAGGGAAAGGGAAAACCCCTGCTAATTTTGGTGTTTTTTAAAAGGTTTTAAACCAAAAAAAATCTGGTTTTATTTTAAAAGTTCAAATTTTGTAGTTTTTTTTTTTGGGCCCGCAAAATTTTTTTAAAAAGTTGAAATGGGGTCTCGATTACAAATATTTTAATCTTCATTTATCTTGTTCTTCATTGGGTGTTCCACCCCTGTAAATCCAATGCGGAATTTATTTGTGTTAATAAAAAATAAACGAAATCCAAATGTTTGTTTTTTCTCTTCTCATATGATAACGACAAAAAATTTTTGGGGGTTTTACTTAGTCATATTGCCCTATTTTGTAATTTTTTTTATGGGTTTTTTTAACATTCCCCCCGGCCCCCTACCGGGGGTCATTTATGAAGGTTTTGGGGGCACCTTCGTTGACAGGAAAAGGGGAAACCCTAAAAGAGATATTTTTTTGGAACGAAAAAAGCAGCGACGTAAGTCGGCACAAAGACAAGGTCCCCTCTTTTGGGCTTTTAACCGACCGTTCCTCGCTGCTCTTCGTTCCGAAAAAAAAATCCCTTTTAGGTACCCTTCTTCAGTCAAAGAAGTTGTCGCTCGCCCTTTCCCCATGAATCCGGGACGGGGCCCTCATTTTTTAGCGGCTAATGGTCTGGGGGGCAAAAACCCCTAAAAACATTATGTATCTGCAATATGCTTAGAAAGTGTTTAAACCCTAAATATTCCTTCCCAAACATTAAAATAACCGGCCAAAAGGGGCATATGCCCTAAGGCGGGGGCCGGCTGGGAAACGGCCCGCCGGTAGCCTCGGGGCAAATTCCCAGCGGCCCCCACGTCGTACACTTTCCTTCCCGGGCCGGGCCCGGGAAGACTACGGAGGGCCCCCCCCGGAGGGCCCCCCGTCCCTTTTGTTTTGGCTGGGGAACCCTAAAACTAAACCCTCAAACGCCGCCAACTAGGCTTTCGTGGCCCGCCAGACTTTTTATCCCCAAAAAATACGCTGCAAATCCTAGGGGTTTTTGCGGTACAAGAAAATACCGGTTTAAAGCCGAAACCGGTTTTTTTTCCCGGGAATAACCCTAACGGGGGACCGGGGCCTTTACACCGGTAATCAAACTACGATACCGGTTAAACCGATACCGGGCCCAAAAAACCGGGATTATTTTTTTTTCCGTTTTTTTTTTTTACTTTTTCCATTCGCAGACAATTATTAACCTCTTTAAATTTTTAACCTCTTATTATTAAAATTTTCATTTCAAATTTTTAACCTAACAGCATCGGGCCCCCTTTTAAAAAAAATTTCCTATAACCCTTTGGTTTTTTTTTCTTTTTTTTACAATTCTTACCCCTACCCCGTAAAAAGCCCTAGACCCCTCTAACATAAAAATTTTTCCCGTGGGGTCGGCCAAAGGCTGAAAATTTAAAGGGGGGGCTGAATGAACCATGGCTTAAAGGGCCCCCCCCGCCCCCAAAGGGGCCCCGGGACCCCAGAGGAAAAAATTTTTCCAATTTAAAATCTGAAAACTGGACATTTCTTAAATTTTTCCTAAAAACCCGTTTTCTTGCATGTACCATAATATGCCCAAAAAATTACTACCAACATAATTGTTAAAAGGGCCCCCCGGGAACTTACCAAAAAACAGTTTTACTGTTTTGAGGTTTTGGCCCTGGGGCTGGTGGGCCCAGGGCAACCCTTTCTGGGTTAAATTTCAGAAGCACTGGGGGAGTTTAAAAGAAACGTCTCCTTTAAAAAAAACCCTTTTTTTTTTCCACATGGTACTTGAAAAGGGGACCCCAACCGTTACAGGAGGGGGGTGGGATACACTTATCTTCACACAAAAAAACACACGCTTTAAACATTCCCCGGGGACCAGGCGTAAAAAGGCCGAGGCCGGGAAAAGCAGATCCGGGCGTTAACCCCTGGGGGCGGGCGAAAGACTGGCTCCTCTTCCCCCGTTTGCCACTGGGCCCCCCACGCCCCTCCCCCCTTTTAAAACACCCCTCCCCCCCCCCCCAAATCTAGCACCTCCCTCACTGCTGGCGGGCTCCAAAGGGCGTACCTACCCAGACATCACCCATACACGGAAAAATTTCATGCCTTTGGCCCCCGGGGGCCCCCCGAAAATACACAATAAAACGATTACATGAAATTTCAGTATTTTCCCAAACGTAACATACCCCGTCCCTTTCAACATAAGAGACTGTCCTCGTCTGTAAGCATAAACATTATTCCCCACAACAGCAAATAATATCAAAAACAAAACATCCACAAGATCCTAACTAGCACTCTAGAAAATTACAGAAACAACAGGCAATAATCAAAACTTCGAGATAATGAGATGGAGAAAGTTATATGCTTTGTATGACAATTTGGAAACAAGAAAGGAAATCGCTTGTGGAGGAGTGCATATTGGAAAGAGGAATACAACTCACCCGGATAATTTTGTTTTATAACTTCAGAGCTGTCTGATACATGGAACTTTTCGATTAAGCAAGATCAGTTTGAAAGATAGTGCCAGTATTGTATTGGACTGAGTGTGTGGCCTAAGCAACACGATTTCTTCTTTTCTGCAAATATTGATACAGGTGGGGAAAGACATGTAAAGGCTACTTGGCATCAGTTCCTGATTTGGGGATTGATTGATTGATTTAATGCTAAAAGGGAAAATGTGCCATAACAATGTGGGAGGGAAGTGAAGAGGACTCGGGCTGGCGCAGAAACGCGGCTGCCCAGGCCCTGGCCCGCCGATCAGGCTGAGCACGTGTTATTAAGACCGGCCCACACCCACCGAACCGGCCTCTATCCAACGCCCCTTTTCGGTCGGCCGGACAGGCCGCGCCGGTGTGTGTGTGGCCGGCTTTTTACATCCTACCCATCCCCGCACGATGCCAAGTAGTCTTTTACAGTATTGTTTATTCCACCTTGCTGTTCTCATGTACTGCTTATTCCAACTAGTCAATAACATGTCCATTAGTAAACCAATTGTGTTGTTTATAAGATAACTGTAATGTCCATTACTATAAGTAGACATTATGATAATCAGATCAAATTTTCACCGAGAGGCAAACGCGAGTACACCTGCACCCTCCCTCACGTCACCTGCCACTATGTAAATTACTGGCCGCGCTACATTTTTCCAATTTATCTTCACGTCTAAAAAGAAAGCCTCAAAAGCATATGGGATAGAAATATCTTTCTGCTTAGGATTACATGTTCTTCCACCTGTCTCAATATTTGCAGAAACTCCGTGTTTACACAGACTGTAGACGAAGTTCATGAAGAACAATTTTCATACGGCAATATACCTCCATCTTTAAATTGTGAGTGCGTGCAATATCACTACCATATCTCGTCCTTGTAAGCTCCTTTCATGTATTCAGGATGACTAGTGTCATATCGCACACACTTTCGGGCGAGTTTCGGTTCGGGTCGGATAGGGATTCGTTCAGGGTCCAGGCGGGCGTTTTCTGCGGGGGATTTTTGGTTTGCAACCGCAGAAAACAACGGAAACTTTTCGGTGCCCAAACGTTCAACAACAACAACAACGAAAAAAGGAAAACAACAACAACAAAATGTTTGCGGGTCGGGGGCGGGGCCACCGTCGGGGTCCAATCATTTCCCCCTGGATGTTAAAGAAAACAGGGATCGACAAATTTGAGCAAAAAGGGAAAAACCAGAAAATTTTTCGGGGTTGCAATCCAGATGAAAAAAAAATCCCCGCAGAAAACTCCCGTTTGATGGCGGAGGGAGAAAACAAGCGAGACTCAATAGGGTTCCTCAGTGGGATGATGACCAGCGTGAGAACTAGTGGCAGGAGAGTGGCTGTGCCAGCACGTGTGCAGAAAAACTAACTGCTGTGCAGAAAACTGCGTATTTCCCAAAAAAACCGACACTGCGTGGGCGCAGGCCGACACAGGTCTGCCCTGTGCTGTGCTGTCCTGCGTGCCAACATGCGCGACTTACATTTAAAACAGTGAGATGCAGTTTTCTACCCGCTCCTGTGTCTGTGTCGCCGGTATCGCCTGCGTCTCATGTGCGCTAGGCGTTGTTAAGCCTAGCGCACATTGAGACGCAGGCGAGACAGGCACACAGCACAGAGTGAGTAAAAAAGAAAAAATTAGAGCTCTAACCCTGTCCCGCGGCATCACGCCATCCCGGCGCCACCCACCAACCTTTGCTCCCCTCTCTCCTCTCCCATTCAACCCATAGCCTTGCTGTGGTAAATGCTATAGATATGAATAATGATTAGAAATTAAGGTACTGAAATTTTTTTCTTTGTCTTCACTTTGTCAAGCAAATATGTGTTAATATATCATCTCACCTGTCCATTTAATCTTAATCTATCGATATCTCTGAATATCAGATCTTTTTTATTTCCTTAGGTTTTCCTAGATTTGCGTTTCCTTAGAAGTTTTCCTTCTCATGCATAAAAAAATTTCCCTTAAATAAGGAAATTTCCTGCAAGTGGAAACACGGTTCCTGTCACATCAGGATTGCCAGATAGTTTGGGGCGTGTTTATGGCCAATTTAACTGAAAAAATAAATAAATAGAATAAAAAAGTATTTACATTGTTTATATTATATTGTATATAAATACAATGTATTTAATACTCATTAAAGTATTTAGTACTGTATTTAATTACATGTAAACTATGTTTTATAACTATTTTCTTATACACATATGTTTTAAATACAATGTATTCAAGTACAGCCCAGCTCTGCTAGATATCTATCTAAACGGTCTTTTCCCAGGAATTCCTCAGGAAGCTCTTTTGTCCCAAAATAATTTTAAAAGGAAATTTGAATCAAATTATTTGTTATTTTCCCTTATTTGGAGGTTGATAATATACATACCTAATTACTGATGACAAAAAAAGAATGCCTACGCACACATAAACGTTAATTTTAGGGGGTCTATGCTGTACGGGAGGGGGTACGATTGGTAAAAAAAGAGATGGCCGACGCCAGGGCGGATTAACGGTGTACTGGGCCCTATTGCCGGTGGGAGTGCGGGGCCCCTGACTTAAATGTGGGTAAATCAGAAGTCCTTTCCCGCCCTTATTAGTGTTTCCTTGTTTTCTCCATACCTTCACAGATCCCTTCAGATACTCTAAACTTAATTTATAAAGTGAGGGAGAGATGCCCCTTCAAGCGCCCCCTCCCCTCTACAATTACCCCCGCCCTGGCCCCCCCAAAATAAATTTCTAACCAACCTCAGCTACACCACCGTAACACCATAACCTCATAACGAGATAATAAGGGTGGGAAGGACTACAATTTTACCAGAGTTAGGTAGGTTACTTAGTTTTTATTTTTTTATTTTTAATCTCCCCCCACTTTTTATTACGTTTTAGAAGTATCTGAAGGGATTGTGAAGGTGTCGGAGAATATAAAACCACTATAAGGGCGGGAAAAGGACTGCTAGAATTTCTACCAATGTGTTCACTCATATTAGTTTAATTGAAACTTTTGTCTCCACCTATTATTTTACATTATTGTTACAATGTAAATACTGTTAATCATGTAATATCTCTCCGATATGTGTGTGTTCTGGGGTGGCGTGCGAGCATGTAATCCGTGTATGTGGTGTATGTCTGGGTAGGTACTACCTTGAGAGCCGCCAGCAGGTGAGGCGAGGCTGCTAGAGGGGGGTGGGGAGTGGGTGCGACGGAGAGCGTGGAGGGCGTGGCACACAGACAGAAGGTAGACAGTCGTCGCCCGTCCAATGGTACGCCCGGATTCTGCCTCTCTACCGCCTCTCGCCTATAACGCCTGTGCCCTGGAATGCTTGAAGCGTGTGCTTGTTGTTGAAGATAAGTGTATACCCTCCCCTCCTGTAACTGTGTGTGCCTTCTCAAGTACCATGTGGAAATAAATGGTTAAAGAGGACGCTCTTTTTACTCGCCAGTGGCCATGACGTTTACCAGTAAGACTAGTGCTTCGGAACCACCATGCCCCACGCCGGGAACTCAGACAAACCGTGCAATGTCTTGGTAGGTTATCGGGGGGCGTAACAAATGGTGTTCCATAACTGGACTGTGTGTTTAAACAGTGGAAAGACTGGTCAATCGCCTGGTGGTCCTGGGACTGCACAAGATGGCGTCAAGAAAGCCGGCAGGTTTAGCGAGGAAGATGGCGCGGTCGCATAGCCAAGTGGAGAAATAAGGACAGTGTTGAAAAGGACGGAGACTCAGGCGATGAGCATAACCCGACGTAATGACAACTCCTTGACCACTATGAGAGGGGAAAATGAACGCACTAGGCCGTACAAGCAAGGGAGCGTAAGAGAGGGCGGAAGAAGTGAGCGACTACGCGAGCTTAGAGTCGCTCTTAGAGGAGTGGACTGAGTGCAAGAGATGAGCTGGCAGCAACCGTTGGCACCAAGGCGATAAGGGAGGAAGAGAGCTCCCCCTGTCCCTAGGTGACGCCCCTGCAGACCTGATAGCAGGGCATTTAATACGGGGCGCCGTCAGGAGGGAGCAGTGAAGCAGCGCTGCCTGAGTAGGATCGCCGTTATGGCGGACTCTTGCCTCCTGTTTGGCGCCCGCTGTAGACCCTGATGCAAAAAAGGGTGAGTGCGTTGCGTCGGTCCAAAGGAGAGGGGGGGGCGGTGGGGGTTGTGCGGGGTGGAGGTGCCCTTGCTCGCCCGGTGGCGGTCCCGAAGAAGGTGGTTCCGGGATGAACGGCGCTTCCAACCTTCGCCGTCCTGCCCCGCCTACGTCAGGATCGCAACCGGCCCACCCTACGCCTTCCTCCCTCCCCTTCCTGCCTTCCCTCGTCATCCCAGGGCCGCCACATTGCAGGCGTGGCCATCTCGGGGGGCGACGGATCGTTGCTGTCGCCGGGGAAAGGCAGCATGGAGGGCATGCCGGGACCAGTTTACGGCGCGCTTGGACAAGCAGCGTAAGAGTCGAAGGGCCTTGCCTGGGGGTCTGGGCCGCCCAGACAGATGTGGGAAGGCAAGAGACCCGCTCACTCATTTCATTCGCCATCGCATGGGGCCGACTCGAAGCGGGCCGCAGGCCTGGTGAGCGGTCGGGCAGACGCGGGACCAAAAGGTGGAGCCTCTGGAGAGCCGGGATGAAGGAGAGGTCCCCATAACCTGCCTCTTCTGTCTGCGGCTACCAGAGGATGCGAGCGGAGTGGGTGGCTTCCGCCGAATCGCTGTGGCAGGTGGATGATGTGAGGAAGGCTCCGACGTGCCTTCTATCATACAGGCGGCCCAGTGCTTACCTGCCTAGTTTCTCCCGCACCTATCCACCGCAGTTCTGCAGTGGTAGGGCATGGTCTGTCGGAGGGTCGTCCTGGGCACCTTTCCCACCGCGAGACTATAGCAGTGGGAACGAAGGGGGGAGCTCTTGGGGGGGATCCCAGTGGAGTGTGGTCTCCATGGGACTGGGGCTACCTCTAGAGGCGAGCCAAAGGTGGGTTGGAGAGTCCCCTGTGGTTGTTGGCGCCTGCGGGTTTGAGGTAGCATGCTCGGAGGTTCCTGCTGGAGGTGTCTCGGCGGGCGGGGAAAGAAGAAGGCTGCCTGGTGACCTTTCCAACACTGCAGTGTCGGGTGGGGATGGCGAATGTAGGGTCTGGCAGCTCAAAACAGGTGGTGTTGCATTTGTTTGAGAATGGTGGAAGGTAGTGTGGTGAGGAGGTGGTGGCCGGGGTGACGCGCGTGCGCAGCTCTGCCTGCAAGAGGGTTAATTATTTTTTAGCGACAAGTTCTGCAGTTCCTGTCCTGCTGTCTGATAAGCGTTGTCTGGGATTCAGTTTTCATCAGTCCACTAGTATTCGGTGCTTCCTCCAGCCATTTCTATACTGTATTATTTAGCTCCAAGTATTCATGGTGTTGAAAGTGTGTGCAAACTTTTTATGATAATAAGTGCAACTTGAACCATTATGTCAGAGGAAGGGGGTGGCCTTCAATAGTGTCGTATATGGTTTATAGAATATTCTCAAAGGAATACATACTTTATAATTGCATAAGAGAAGAAAGAGTTTGGAAATTTAGATTTCATATTTTGTACCTCTGGAAGATTTTAGAATTAAATAAGTGCTTACTTTCGAACTTCATGTTTTTTATTCATGGGGCATACCAAACTTGTGTATTTAAAATGTTTTTATTTTACAAATGTAATTTGATACAATTAATGTATTTAGTAATTTAAGATACATTCGTAAAATGTATTTAGTATTTGGTATTTAAATACATTTCTCCGATGTCTTTAGTATTGTAGTATTACATTTACATTGATACATTTAATCATTTAGTGCCCAGCTCTGTGATATAGCATAGCATAGACATAGAAATTTCGTTACTGGGGGGGCCAAACCACGCATCGCGCTCTAGAGTGAGCTCATGAATATCAGCATATAGATCGTGCCGGCGATTGTAGTTTATATCATGAATCTTATCCTGTTTCAGCGTAGTTTTATGCTTTGGTAGCTGCAAGTATATACGGGTTTTTTTTTTTTTTCCACATATTCACTCCCTCGTTTATTTTTTGCTTCGGGCGGGACGACGACAGGCGGACTTGGTCACTGCTTAACTAGATGGCGACTAGTGTAGCCCGTCTAACAACCGTCGCCACTTCGGTTTTAAGTTTTGTAATTTGTTCCTTATAGCCATACTATGGACACAGATTGATAAACAACATTTACACAGACGCTCCCAATAGCCCCTTGTAACTTTCCTGAAATCATGGATGTAAATGTCAGTATTAACGCCACAAGGACGTCTGTAAATAAAGTATAAACTTGGTCCTGGCGACTTGGTGCTATCTACGGTAGGTGTAATGATGGGAGTATCAGTATCTTTTATTATTATCAGTATGATCATTATCAATATATTATTTATTATTATTGGTTATCATATCATTATTAATGATCATTTTGAATATTATTATCATTACACTGGGGACTAAGTTTGAAGAAAAAAAACATATGTGAGTTAGATGTTTGGGCTTATTTAGACTACAATTGGCATGCTGATGTCCAAATCTGTAGTCAGTTTTTTTTTCTAGCAATCGTCAAGTTTTTTCTCCACAGCTTACCCTCAAAAGGACCAGATAAGGCAAATTCCACCTGTGAGCGTAGTAAACTTGCCAGCTGATTACGATTTGACTCATCGAGAGCTATGTGGCAACTTGTTTGTGCAGTTTATCAATTATGAGACAGTGCGGTGAGAGGTGTGTGCAGCTCCAAATAGGTCAAGTACTATCAATATCTGCAAACAGAAAAGCTAGGATTAGTAGGAATTAAGGAGGATTTGTTATGAGCTTTGTCTCTTACCTTGTACACCTACCATTGTAATTTCTATTTCGTTTTATTTTGCTGTTTTTTTTGTTTTCAAAGCTTTGTAACTATTCCAGCTTAGTGTTTTTATGTTACATAGGTATATATTTCTTTTTGTTTCAGATCATGTCTGCTCCTGGCTAACGTCTCGTCGTAAATGCCTAAACAAACCTGACTCCCCTTCTGCTAATAATATGTGGTATTTCACCATCCAGTCAGAGGCAAGCATCAGCTTATTTGTCAAACAAGCATAGTTCGCATATTTTCAAAGTGAAACTCGGTGGATCAAGACAGCTATGGGCCCCTCACTAAAGTGTGCAACGCAGTGTGTCGAGAGTTACGGTGTGGACCAAGGAACACGTGAAAAGCTGGCAGTTGGTATCCCCATAGGGTTTGCGAGAGCAAAAAGATCATTCCCAGACTGTCTCTTTTGTTTAGTGAAATAACATCAGGATTTAGACAAGAAAAATAAAGTAAAATAGAAAGATCTCCTAATCTAACCGTCAGCTATAAGACCAATGCACTCATTCAGCTGAAATTCAGGTGCCAGTTTTCGAACACTACTTCCTCTAGTAAGATCTGAGTGATGTTGAAGAACGCAGTGAACAGCAAATGATGCAGATTTGGACATTCACGAGATTCATTCGTAGGGGATTTGATCAGACACGAGTTTGAATTATTAGCACGTGCTCTCGAGGCCTATCCAAAAAAGCTCAGAAATACTAGCATCAAGACTGACCGAAGAAAAACATACTTGAAAATACTTGAGACAAAGGAGTGAAGAAGTATCATACTTCGAACAGAGAAAGTACATTTCTGCAGTACTTTCGAAGTCCAGCGGTTTTGTGTTTTGCCGATACATTCCTGGTTGACTTGAAGGAATTGGTAGGGCTTTCAAATCTGACCACTCCAAATTGAATGGCGGAATTGTTTACATATGATAAGCAATAAAAGCGTAGCTTGAAGTGGTGTCCTTCACACCATGACAATTGTAATTTGGCGCACAAGCAGTCCCCTATTGGGGACATATCGTCTGTCTTCTTGAAGAATATGGAGATGTAAGAGAGTGCATTGATAATTATTATACCAGAATATGCAGACACAACAACAATTGGATCATCTGTGTTGACACCTTAAAATGGTGTCCTTACCTGCCGTAGCCTTAAACTAGTGGATCCTTTCTTCCTGATTGAGGGGAACCGTCTTAGGTCAACAGACGTGAGTCCAAAGTATCCCCTTCCGAAAGTAATCGCCATTATGGGCTTTCTCTGTAATGTGGGATAGCAGAGCTCGAGAGAAGCATTGGGTTCACAAAACGGAATGGCCTTCCGAGATCTTGATCTTACCCCTGTGAGATCCTAACACCTAACATGAGCCAGCCCACTGTGTTGACCTGGAAGAAAATAATATTCCCAGACCGTCTGCTGCACATAAAAACTAGGTCTCATGAAACAATTTGTAAAAGCATTGTCAACTTGATGGCGTAACTGTTTTGAAGTAGAAACATCATAATTGGCATGTTCCCTGGACTTGTCAATTTATGGAAAAAATCCAAGGCCGGTGTGTTTGATGGTCCACAAATTCGACCGCTCATCAAAGATAAACGATTTCAATACTAATGTCAACCTTGAAAAGCAATGCTTGGCTATCATTCAAAGACGTCCGTCGAAGAACTTTCTTGGAAATACAGGTGGCAAGTAATTACAACTGATAGCAGGAAGATTGTTCAGAAACTATTGGAGAGCTAGGCAAGCGCTTGGTTGCAACATGAGTATTAAAGTACATTTTTTTCATAGCCATCTTGCCAACTTTCCGGAAAATCTTGGTGCTGCTAAAAAGCGCCGAGCAAGGTGAAAAGATTTCACCAAGATTTGAAGGTTATGGAAGAACGTTACAGGTGATGGGATGTGCATATGATGGCTGACTATTGTTGTAAAGGCATCAAACGCGATGGTCATCAAGTGAACACTGCTCCATACACAGCTACAAACGTCAAATTTTAATACCTAAACCTGCACAACAATTATAGCCTTATCCTTTTCTAAAACATGATAATGTTTAAATAACATTTCTATCTGCCTATTTCTTTCCATTTTTCTTGTATGTTAACATTTTGCAGATTTGCAACTTTTATTAAAACATAAGCACTGTTACTGTTATGTACAGTATTTTTCATATTTTAAGAAAACGAAAATCCTACAGTTTTTCAAAAACTTGCCGTGATCGAGAAACTGAGATCAGTTTTTGGATTCAGCACTCCAAAAAAAAAAATACTTAATACAATGTCCAACTACTCAACAAAATTTGTTCCCCAGTGTGATTGTTATCAATATTTCTTGTTAGTATCACTATTATTGTTATGATTATTTTAATCTGAGTTTATTATTATTATTATATAAAAAGAATCATAACTTATTATTATATTAATACCTTGACATTACCATTATTATTATCTTATTTTTATTATCATTATTATTATCATTATTATTGTAGTTTTTTACTACTATATGTTGATATATATACCATATACTAATAACTATATACTACATACTTATTATCATTATCATCATTTTATTTCTAGTATATATTATTGTTGTTTTTATTTTAAAAGGCATAGGGCGTGTTAAACACGTGAACGCGAGTGGCGTCAAAATAGATGGTAAAGATACGATCTGAGGGGTCGTCATATCTACTCACACTATATTTAACTCTCCGACACACACACACACCACACGACACCACACACACACACAACAGATACACCACGGGGTACTCCGTTGGTGTGGGATAGGAAGACACGCTCGGTTCACAACCGAGAAGTTCCCGGTTCGATCCCCGGGGCGGGAGCGGAAAAGGATGGGTTGTTTCCTTAAAAACCCGAGCCCCTGTCCACTCCAGCATGAATGGGTACCAGGTGTTAGCCGGGGTTTGTGACCTGCTCTCCGGGGTGCTGGCTTCGGCCCCAAACACAAAAAGCACTGAGGATCAATGCATAAAAAAAAAAAAAAAAATAAAGTTGATATGGACGACGGGGCCAAACGAGCTTGCCTGGCCTTGTAAAATACAACCAACTAGATGAATACCACACACAACACACACGGGTACTCGTGATACTCCGTTGGCTTAGGTACTCCGTGGGTGAGGAAGCACGCTCGGGTTCACAACCGAGAAGGCCCGGGTTTTCGTCTGTGCGATCCCCGGGCGGAACGGACAAACAAGATGGGGTGTTGTTTCCTTTAAAACCCGGCCCCCTGTCCACCCGCAGTGAATGGGTACCCGGGTTTTAGCCGGGGTTTGTTGCTGCTGCTCTCTGCGTGGTGGTGGTTGCGTGTGCGGGGCCAACACAAAGCGCTACGGATGGGAAATGATAAAAAATGTTGAACATACATACAGCGGAGGCCACACGAGCGATGCTCTGGCCCTGTAAAATAATACTATATGAATACACTAGATGAATACACACAGTCACAAGGCACACACACACATACATACACCAGAAACACAGTCACACACACACATATACTGTGTTTTTTTTAATTAATATAAAAATAAATAATAATAATTTGGATAATAATATATATAACAATATGAATATGATTGATGGCCCAACTTATAACCATAATACAGTAGCACTAAGACTAATAACTATACTAATATAATAAATAAATATAATAATAATAATAATAATAATAATAATACATATAATAATAATAAAAACAATAATGAAACATGTGCGCTAGGCTACTAGATAATTATATATAGTAAGACACAAAAAAAAAAAAACAAAAAAAAAAAAAAAAAAAAAAGTAACGACAGGGGCGCGCAGCTGTGTGATATTCTGCTCCTTTTTTCTGTGATGTCTGCCCTCGAGGGTAGAGTGAGAGGGAGGGTGAGGTTTCACCGAGCGCATTGTCAGCTGAGCTTGTAATCGGCCAATGATAAACCGACCCTTCAGATTCTCTGAGCTCTGAGGCCAATGACGTTACGCTAGGGCTAACCATATAATACGTGTCTCGGCAGTCGGAGTAGGTCCCCTAGTCAGTTTTCTTGTCCTTGGTAACTCACGAGTCAGAGTCTGTTTCGAGAAAAAAAAAGAGAAAAAAGATAATTTGGACCGAATCCAATACCGACCAAATAATAACCGATACCGGTAATAACACCGATTGCAATACTAATACGCGATAGCGGTATACTACCGTAAAATAAAAATCCGGTGGTCTAATAAATACCGGTATTTTGGTAGACCCGGATACCAGTGCACATCCCTACTCCCAACTAAGTCATGCTCCATCCAACTCATAACAACTGAGGAGAAAACCATCTTCCTTCCACAGCCTACATGCTGCTGAGAGGGTTCTTAGACCCCGAATCGCGGATACAGCTAAAATGACAAGCTAAGAAAGCTAACGGCGAAGTCCATAATGATTAAAAAAGAGATTAAGACACTCTTAAGACAAATCTCAGAAAATATCTTTAAAAAAGATAATAACGCTGAACTACTATCACTTTTAACGAGATGTATATATATATATATAAGATATATGTATCTATATTATATATTATATATATAATATACACAGTATATATATATATATATATAATATATATATATATATATAGTATATT
>JACEEZ010002591.1:202990-235490 GCA_016584305.1 Chionoecetes opilio | reverse complement strand
ACTAATAATAATAATAATAATAATAATAAAAATAATAATAATAATAATAATAATAATAATAATAATAATAATAATAAAAACAATAATGAAAATGTGAGCTAGGCTAGATTTTTATAGTGACGCCTGTGTGATATGTAATGATCCGTTTTCTGTGATGGTCTGCCCTCAGGGGTAGAGGGAGGGAGGGAGGTTTCACAGAGCGGCATTGTCAGCTGAGCTGTAATCGGCCAATGATAAACACGAGCCTCAGATTATGAGGCTCTGAGCCAATGAGCGTTACGCTACCATACGTGTCTCGGCAGTCGGAGTAGTCACTAGTCAGTTCTTGGTCTTGGTACTAGTCAGGAGTCTGTTTCGAGAAAAAAAAAGAGAAAAAAAGATAATACCGAAATCCAATACCGACCAAATAATATACCGATACCGGTATACCGATGCAATACTAATACCGATAGCGGTATACCGGAAAATAAAAATACCGGTGCTAAAATACCGGTATTTTGGTATACCGGATACCAGTGCACATCCCTACTCCGCAACTAAGTCATGCTCACCTCTACAACTGAGGAGAAAACATCTTCCACATGCTGCTGAAGAAGGGTTCTTAGACCCGAAATCGCGATACAGCTAAAATGACAAGCTACGGCGAAGTCATAAAAAGTGATTACAAAAAGAATAAGACACTCTTAAGACAAAAAGAAAATATCTTTAAAAAGATAATAAACCTGAACTAGCTATCCTTTAACGAGATTTAATATATATATATATATATATATATATATAAATATATATATAAAATATATATATATATATATATATATTATATATATAATATATATATATATATATATTATATATATATATAATTTTATATAATATTATATATATATATATACATATATCTATATATTTAAAATGTTTATTAATATTATATCTTATTATATTATTTAAGATATATTTTAAAGAAAATAGTAAAAAATATTTAAAACCCATATTCGCCTGGAATAACGTTTTTTTTTTACAGCCCAAAATGTTGTTTTGGGGGCCTGGGATTTTTGTTTGGGGGTGTGTTTTTTTGTGTGTGTTTTGGTGTGTGTGTGTGTGTTTGTTTGTTGTTTGTGGTGTGTGTGTGGTTTTGTGTCATGACATCTGATAAGAAATGAAAGGGCTGCAGATTAATTGCAAATGTTGAGAAAGAGAGGAGAGAGAGAGAGAGAGAGGGGAGAGAGAGAGAGAGAGGAGAGAGAGAGAGAGAGAGAAAAGAAAAGAGAGAGAGAGAGAGAGGAAAAGAGAGAGAGGGGAGAGAGAGGAGGAAGAGAAAAGAGAGGGGAGAGAGAGAGAGAGAGAGAAGGAGAGAGGGGAGAGAGAGAGAGAGAGAGAGAGAGAGAGAGAGAGAGAGAGAGGAGGAGAGAGAAAAAGAGAGGAAAAGGGGGAGAGGAAAAAGAGGAGAGAGAGAGAGAAGAAAGGGAAAATAGAGAAGGAGAGAGAGAGAGAGAAAACTTAAAGTTTTACAATCTTTGGAAAAAAGACATTTTCATTTTTACCACCACAAACTAAGATGTAAAGAGGTAACATAACTTCCATGAACATAGTCTTTCAATTTTCATATTGTATGTTTGTGTAAAAGAAATATGTGATAAATCGGTACAGGATAAGGACTACAAAAAAGTACAGTTTTTGTGTAGCAATATTTTCTGTGGAAGTATTCTGAATGAGATATAGGTTTAAGGTAGCATGTAAAGGTTTAAAAAATAATAATAAATACAAAAAATACAATATAATTGCATCAATAGCAAAAACTTAGGGTGAATGTAAGTATAAAACAGTACACAAAACAATATAATATAAAACAGTCATTCTCACGAGATTAGCATCAAACATTTACATATCATCTAACATGAGGAACTACCACTCTACTGATATTACGAACGAACATTAGGGCTACACAATACCAATGACAAAGCGCAAATATTTAAGGCCACAGAATAAGAGAAGGTGATAGCAGAGGCACTAAACCATTGAACTTATTTTCCCTCCACTGCTTCTTATATCAAACTCCTTATTAACACGTTATACAAGGGATAAGCTCCACGTAAGTTTCCATTCATCCATCTGGTTATGAGTTACCCATCATCACTATAATTCAAATGATGAATACTTAGCAACTGTCAACTCCTTCACCAGCTCGCTCACCGTTAATAACATTGTAATGATTTTTTTTCAGGTGTTTGGTAGTTAAAAGTCGTAGAAGTCCTGAGTGACCTGACAGACCAGGAGTAAAGACCAAAGAAATTTTTTTGTATATCCTTTACCAAAGACTACTCTATACTGGACTTGCTACTCATTTTGGGCTATTTCCAGTGGAGGCCAGTTTTGCGATTCCTGACATTTTCGAACATCACTCCCTTTTCCCTTCCTATGGTTTATCAGTATATATGATATACCGTTATCTTCGTAAAGTTTTGTTCTATAATATTATCAAATAAAAAATAGTAAAATACACTAAAGAAATGCCATTATGAGAGCGTGAAGAAATATGCATGAACTCAATATTCACTTGAACTCATCGCCATTTAATATTTTGCTAGCAAACATTTTAGATGAAACATATCAATAGCAGCGGATTTTCATTAGCTTTCCATTGATATATTTTGTTTTCTGATAAATTAATCAGAACCATACATAAATTAGCGTTAACTAAAAAAATAACATCATATATGGGGATAATTACCCGATTGATGATGTTATTTATTTATTTAACGCTAATTTATGCATGGTTCTAATTCATTTATCAGAAAACAAAATATAGCAATGGAAAGCTAATAAAATTCCGCTTCTATTGATATGTTGCATGTAAAAGGTCTTCACGCAAAATATTAAATGGCGATGAGTTTAAGTGAATATAAGTTCATGCATATTTCTTCAGAGTCTCATAATGGAATTTCTTTAGTGTATTTTACAGTTTTTTATTTGATAATATTATAGAACAAACATTTACGAAGATAACAGTGTATCATTTATACTGATAAGCCATAGTCTACTGTATTCATGGAACACTTTTTTACTTGCCGATCCGATTGATGATGTTATTTTTTTAGTTAACGGTAATATATGCATGGTTCTAATTCATTTATCAGAAAACTAAATATAGCAATGGAAAGCTAATAAAAATCTGCTTCTATTGATATGTTTCATCTAAAATGTTTTCTAGCAAAATATTAAATGTCGAAGAGTTTAAATATATATTGAGGTCATGCATATTTCTTCACTCTCTCATAATGGCATTTCTTTAGTGTATTTTACTGTTTTTTATTTAATAATATTATAGAGCAAACATTTACGAAGATAACGGTATATCATATATACTGATAAACGTTAGGAAGGGAAATAGGGTGATGTTCTAAAATGACAGGAAACGCAAAACTGGCCTCCACTGGTCATGGGCGGGTTGGTGCGGGGCACGAGTAGCAAGTCCAGTATAGAGTAGTCTTTGCCTTCACCATTGATTTATATTCATCAAATATTGAAGGATGTTGAAGAATTGAAGAATGATTAGAGAGCACTTAGATAAACATAGTTTGATCAATGATTGATTCATTGATTCAATGATGGATTCAACAAGGATAGGTCATGTCTCACCAATTTATTGAGTTTTTATAGGAAAGTTTATGAGACGGCAGATAATGATAAAGATTATGTTATAATATATCTGGACTTTAGTAAGGCATTTGACAAAGTACCACACGAGCGACTCTTAAATAAGGTTAGGGTTTATGGAATAGATGGGAAGGTTCTTCATTGGATCAGAGCTTGGCTAAGTAATAGGCAACAATGGGTTACAATTAATGGTTCTAAATCTGAATGGGGACTGGTGACAAGTGGAGTTCCACAAGGGTCTGTTTTGGGTCCATTACTATTTTTTATTTACATCAACGACTTGGATAGTGGGATTAGCAGTGATATCAGCAAGTTTGCTGATGATACTAAGTTAGGTAGGATTATTGGATCACAGTCTGATGTAAACATATTGCAGGGAGACTTAGATAAACTTAACGAGTGGGCAGTCAGATGGCAGATGGAATTTAATATTGATAAATGCAGCGTTATGAATGTTGGTAGAAAAAACCCTGGTAATAGATACACCATAAGCAATGTATCGCTGAAAAGATCAGAAGGTGAAAAAGATCTTGGAGTGAGGGTGAGCCTAGACCTCCGACCTAGGAAACAATGTATTGAGGCCAGAAATAGAGCTAATAGAGTATTAGGATTCATTACCAGAAGTGTTAAAAGTAGAAGTGCGGAAGTTATTCTAAAGCTTTATCTGGCTCTAGTCAGGCCTCACCTAGACTATGCGGTTCAGTTTTGGTCTCCATATTACAGGATGGATATAGCCTTGTTAAAAACAGTGCAGAGAAGGATGACCAAAATGATACAAGGGATGCGTAACTTTAGTTATGAGAGGAGATTGAAGTTATTAAAATTACACACTCACTCGAGAGACTCAGAGTAAGGGGCGATCTGATAGAAGTTTTTAAGTTGATAAAGGGATTTAATAAAGGAGAGGTAGGAAAAGTTCTTACGGCTTTTAACCAGGGTAGAACAAGAAGTAACGGATTCAAGCTGGAAAAGCGTAGATTTAGAAAGGAAATAGGGAAAAACTGGTTCACAAATGGGGTGGTGAATGAATGGAATGGTCTCAGTAGACAGGTAGTTAGTGCGGAGTCATTAGGGAGCTTTAAAGAGGAGCTGGATAGGTTCATGCATGGGGATGAAAGGTGGATGTAGATCGCGTTAGGTGACAGGAACTACCACGTGTAGGCCTCGCAGCCTCTTGTAGCTTCCTTATTTTCTTATGTTCTTATGTGAATAATAAATCCTCTGCTACACACATCTCCTCTCTCTCTCTCTCTCTCTCTCTCTCTCTCTCTCTCTCTCTCTCTCTCTCTCTCTCTCTCTCTCTCTCTCTCTCTCTCTCTCTCTCTCTCTCTCTCTCTCTCTCTCTCTCTCTCTCTCTCTCTCCCCCCCCTCTCTCTTCATTTCCACTGATCGTTTTGTAAATTTTCTAACTTAATCTTTTTGCCTCCTTTTTCTTGCTTCAATTTCGCATTCGCACGTTCAAGAGACAAGAGTATCTACTAATATCATACATTAGGTATACTTAAGTCCTCCGGCGCATTTTCTTCCCTCGTGGAATCCCTAATTAAACTTTTAATTCCCCGGGATGGAATTCTAACTGCTGAAGCAAATGCTACCGACACTTTCTCTACTCGCTCTTAAATTTTTCAGTCCTCACCAGACGGCACAAACTCGATGACTGAATTTAACTCTACAAAGAGATCCCCGATGCTTTCCTTCAATTGTATTGTTGGTGTGTGACATGCCAGCTTTTTTGTATGTGTAGTGTTACAATAAACATTATTCAGTAGTACAATTTAGTCTACAATTTTCCTTTTGCACGACAGCTAACCATGTAACTTGAAAATATTAGCTAGTAAATATTAAAATATTATCAGTATCATCTCCACCTGAAGTTACTAACAATGTATCTATAAATTTGTTATACAAGGTTTAAAAAAACCACAGTGTTTCCACAAACTGTAATCCGAGTGAAGCACTAACGATTGTTAAGAAACTTTTTTAATTTTTCGTGTCTTTTCTTTGATATAAAATTAATGCAAGTAGTTCAATCATAGTCTATTTGGTCCAATATATTATAATCATTAATGCTATTCTCAATATATAGTGACCAAAATACAGCTAAAGTTCTTAAACAAAAAACATCCCTTCGGACAAAATTTATGCTTGTTCTGTTTAATGAACATCGGCGAATTACATGAAAACCATATATTTTCTATTCCATTCATGTCAGACCTTTCTACTCAGTTTACCTTTACAAACTTTTATAATCACAAATATATATATATAAATATGAATTGATATATCATAATAAATAAGAGATGTATCAGATGTTTAAAAATGCGGATGTGCGGATGCGGATACGGATATAGATTTTTTTTAAATCGCGGATTCGGATGCTGATACGGATATACATTTTCAAAAATCGCGGATGCGGATGCTGATGCGGATATTCAATTTTTCGGGGGGCGGATGCGGGTTCGGATGCAGATCTCTGATTACTGTATCCTCGTGGATGCAAATGATTTTTGCGCAAGAATTTTGGATATATGAGACCCCGCATTCACCTTCTAGGACAATGTTCTTCAAATTTTTTTTCATCGCGACCCAGTTTTATATTATGCATTATATTCACGTCCCTATTATTCGTCTGTAGCTGCTTTCTCTTTCCGATGTGATTTATTTTTTACATTACATACATACTGTACATATTATGTATATAAATCTGCATGCATGTATACATACATACGTGCATCTATGCATTCAAAATAATTGCATATGTTTGAGTGTGGTAATGTAAATTACACGTATTAAAAGTATTGAAAAAATATGTAGAAGTGTTCTGTAAATTGTAACTACGTAAATAGAGAAAAATAGTATTAATTAATTGACAAGTGAAAATTATGCGTACAAGTCCTGCCTTCTCCCATCAACATTTTTTTTTTTTTCTCTCTCTCTCTCTCTCTCTCTCTCTCTCTCTCTCTCTCTCTCTCTATTTGCCATTTCCACATATTGATGATATAACTATCAGTTTACGATGTGGCGACCCACTGAGCAAAGGCTTGCGACCCAGTATTGGGTCGCGACCCGTACTTTGAAGAACCCTGTTCTAGGATAACCACCCACCCTAAACCTCCTTGTAGGCCTTACACCTTGTAGGTCTTTTATACCTTATGTTACATTTGCAACGAAAATGGTACTAAGAAAATATGTTTGTAATGATGGGAACTGCATGAAAATGCAGGAACACATTTTTTAAAGAATTTAATTAGAAACAGTAAATATTGTCCAAGCAAAGTTGCTAACTGTCTATTCTCAAAGAAACAAACCGCTGTGACTGTATGCAGAGCTGGGCACTAAATACATTGAATCTATATAAATACTAAATACTAAATACATGGGAGAAATGTATTTAAATACCAAATACTAAATACAATTTACGAATGTATTCAAATACTAAATACTAAATACATCAATTCTATTTAAATGCATTTGTAAATACATTTTAAATATACACAAATTTTAACATGTATTCATAAATTCATGATTAACACTATAAAATGCTTCATAAATGATAAAGGATACCTTCCTATTGGAACTGTGTATTTTAAGCTCACCTGGCTATTTAACTTAATCTGCATATCTCTGGAAATGTCCCCCAAAAAACTGAATTTCCTAAAAATTTGTGTTTCCTTAGAAAGTTCCTTCTCAGGCCTAAATTTCCTTAAAATAAGGACATTTCCTTGGAAGTGGAAACACTCTTTCACTGTAACATCAGGGTTGCCAGATAGTTGGGCGGGTTTATGGCAAATTAACTGATAAAAATTTTATTTTTTATATTATGAGTATTTAGATACTCATAAAAAATATTGAAATTTTGTATTTAAAAACAAGAAAACCAACGTATTTATATATGCAGTTCAAAACACACAAATGTATTTAAATGCGTATTAAAATACAAATGTATTTAAAGACTGCCCAGCTCCGACTGTATGAGTGTATACAATAGGGTTAAAGCGTGGCCACCGAGAGAGAAGGCCTGATGGATCACCCGTGACGTCACACCATCTAGATCTCACCGCTCCGCTCCCCGTACAAGTTTACCTACCTAATATAATGTTTATCAGTATAAAAGATATACTGTTATCTTCGAAAATGTTTGTTCTATAACATTATCAAATAAAAAACCGTAAAACACACAAAAGAAATGCCATTATGAGACATTCAAGAAATATGCATTAACTTAAACTCTTCACCATTTAATATTTAGCGAAAACACTTTTTACACGGATAATATCAATAGAAGCGGAATTTAATTAGCTTTCCATTGATATATTTCGTTTAGTGATAAATGAATTAGCAGCATGCATAAAGTAGCGTTAACTAAATATAAAAAAACATGAAATCGGGTAGTTTCCTAGCTAATATATGTTTATCAGTATAAAATATATACTGTTATCTTTGGTAATGTTTGTTCTATAATATTATCAAATAAAAAAGCGGTAAAACATACTAAAGAAATGCCATTATGAGACATTTCAAGAATTATGCATGAACTTAAACTCTTCGCCATCTAATATTTTACGAAAAAACGTTTTACAAGGAGAATATCAATAGAAGCGGAATTTCATTAGCTTTCCATTGATATATTTTGTTTTCTGATAAATGAATTAGAACCATGCATAGGTTAGCGTTAACTAAATAACCTCATCAATTGGGAAAAACTACCCGCTTGCATGATGTTTTTTATTTAATTAATGCTACTTTATGCATAGTTCTAATTCATTTATCAGAAAAGGAAATATATCAATGGAAAGCTAATTAAATTTCGCTTCTATTGATAGTCTCCATGTAAAATGTTTTTTTGCACAAAATATTAAATGGCGAAGAGTTTAAATTCATGCCTATTTCTTGATAGTCTCATAATGGCATTTCTTTTGTGTGTTTTACGGTTTTTTATTTGATAATATTATAGAACAAACATTTCCGAAGATAACAGTATATATTTTATACTGATAAACATTATATTAGGTAGGTAAACTTGTACGGGGAGCGGAGCGGTGAGATCTAGATGGTGTGACGTCACGGGCGATTCATCAGGCCTTCTCTCTCAGTGGCCACGGTTAAAGTCACGATCTAAAATTATGTCTCTCCTCCTGCCCTTCCGTATTACTCTTGACACATTATGTTTACACGAAATAAATAAGTGCATGGTAGAATTATTTTTTCTCCCCAATTAAATAAGCTTGCATCCATATCTTTAAACATTGTAGGCTCTGTAATGTATTGGGTATCCGCCACATCCTCTTTGTTTGTGGTGCGAATGCGGATCCAGATGCGGTTTTTTTATTTCATCGCAAATACGGATGCAGATGCTGATGTTTAATTTATCACAAGCACGGATGCGGATGCTGATGTTTAATTTATCACAAGCACAGATGCGGATGCTGATGTTAAAAACTAAGCGAATTTTCCGCGGATGCGGATACCTGATACCCCTGTCGTCAATAAATGATCAAATACTGTCTTATGATTTTACGTTCGAACACTCGATTTATTGTCCCGCCAACTGTTAGCAAAAAACATGATTTTAGTTTTTTTAAAAAAACATTCCTACCCAAAGCCCCTCAAAACCCCGCCCCCCCTAACGTAACACCAACTACCTTGCAAGGGTTACTCACCCTCCCCACCCCTTCCCTTACATAATACTCATATTTAAACAAATGAGAAAAAAATTACTAAAGCCCAAAATTCCTCTCCCTTGGTGGGAAATTGGGAAAAAAAAAGGAAGAAGGAACGAGGGACGCGGGTTTTTTATCAAGACTTTTGGTGGAAAAAAAAACATAAATTAAAACAATTTAAAATAAGTCAAAAAAGTAAAAGGGAAGGGCGGGAAACAATTACAAAAACACCTATTAATTTTCTAAAAGTTTAACTTTTTTTTTTTTTTGGACATAATGCGGCCCGGGCCTGATAAAAAAACCCGCTTATTCCCCGTCCCCCGTGAAAAAAATATTACTGGAAATGACTCCACACTAAAGATGTGGAACTGCAACTCCACAGGTAAAGTAAAACTTTTTAAATACCCACCTTAAAAACGGATTAAAACCCAAACCCAAATCTAACCACCATCCCCTTTTTTTTTTTTTTCTTTACTTTTTACAAAAAAAAAAAAGGGCAAAATTGAAATTTGTTGTTTTAAAACCAAGACGGTTTTTATTAATCAAAGAATCGCTAATCCAGCAAAAATTGCTTTCTTTTTTTGCCTGGTTTTAAATTATCAGAAGAATAGTGTGACTTCTTTTTGGGCTTGTTTCAGTCTTGCTCAAGCACTTTTAAAACTTCTTTAGGTCAATCCAAATTCCCAGTGAAATCCTCATTTTTGGTGAGGGCCGAACAGTCAAAATTTTGTGCGAAATAAGCAAAATTTATATTTATAAAAGTTTTTCCTGATTTGTTAAGAGAGTTGGTATGGTCTCCTCTCCGGGTGTCGGGGCCTTTGGATACCTTGCCCGTTTAGGGTTTTTTAATTTTTTTTTTTTTTTTGTGTGGACAAGGGGAAGTATCTACGGCCCTTTGCAGTAGCACCCGTACGCCCATTGGTTAGTCCCAGAGGCCTTTTTTTGTTATTTGTTCCGTCAGTATGCCGTTTGCGCTAGCCAACCAAAATTGTCATAATTGTTTTTCCAATATTTTTTTAACTCTCACCAATTTTAAATACACAACTTTTTACACTTTGTTTTCTCTTTCATCTTGTTTTAACCTTTCTTTGAAAACATTTTTTTAACTTAAATGTAAAAAACCTTTGTCATTTGGGTTGGGTTTAAATGCCAAGTTTTAAAATTTTTTTGCATCACAATGCATATAAGAAGACCTCCCGCAATTTTTTGGCCCCTAATTTGATGAGAACTCTATCAAACTCTGCCCTTGTCTTATGTTTTGGATGGCATTGCGGGAACTTTGGAAACATTTTCTCTGCAAGGGTTTTCCCTTAACCATGTTTTAGTTAGGGGAAAAATGGTACAAATTTTTTGTTTCAAGGGCCCACTCCAGAAAGGATTTCCCCCTTGAACGAAAAAATTTTCCCAATAAAAATGCAGGCAATTTTTTGGGGCCCCTTACCCGGGGTTGTATAATTGTATTGACCACACCCAGTACTTTGGGGTTAAACCAGTTCACTCCAAAATTAACCCCAACCCAAACATTACACCCATACTTTCAAAGTAACAAGTTTTTGGGCAGCCCAATTTGGGTTTGAAGAAGCTTACTATGAGCTCTTGAACAGTTGTGCTCAGCTCTGACAACGCAATTGGGTTACCTAATGAAGCTATCCGTCGACATTTGCTTTTGCAAGTCCACATTATATGCACATAACATGAGGCACACTTTAAAAAATTTTCCTTTAAAAAGGAGTAAAGTTGTTGGTGTTTAAGTACTTTCCCCCAAGTTTTCCCATCTTTTTCTATAAAAGTACCTGGGAAAATTTCGGCAAAAGATTTCTAAAATTTTTTGATGTCACCTTGTTGCTCATGTTTTATTAATCCCACATTTTTTTTAAAAAGCTTAAACAAGGACGTCCTTTTATAAATGGAATCATATTTTGGGGTTTTACAAGCGTAGGGGGTGAGCGATACTGGGGAAATTTGAGCAAAAGCCCCCCTAATTTCTTTAAAATACCTCCAAAGGGTTCATTGTTGTTTTTATTTCCTGCAATCTTTTTTTTGTCATGTAAAACCCTAGCAGGCCCATCATGACTTTTCATAAATTGCGGCATCTTGTGCCTTCAAATTTCATTGAAACCCCTAAAAAACATCTCCTGACAATTGATATACCCTTCCCAAACCGCATTTACGGGAAGCTTAAACAAAGAATGCAAGGTACTATTCCAATCTGAATGCAGCTGTCCCTGTAGGAGCAGCCTTTACCAGAAACTTTTACCACTCTTCTAAAATAATTTGGAGACACTTTTAGCAAGAAGTTTACCACACCCACCCTCCCCAGATAGTTTAAAGAAAAAGGGAGTGCTGAGTCGAAGCTCTTTTCTACCCAATAAATTACCATTTTGTAAATAATTTCTTTTTTGGAATTAGCTTTAAAGGACCCAAAAACCCATCATAATGTCACCCCTGGAAACTGCAGTTTCTTTTGCCCCTAAACCCAAACCTTGGGGATCCTTTAGATCAGAGTCAGTCATACCAAGACCGGGCATCACAAAGATTCACTTTCATTTTCCCTCGGGAAAAACAGTCATCAGCATATCGGGATGTCCAAACCTCTGAAAGATTTTCAACGCCTAAACAACGCATCATTACCAATTTTCTGCACTCCATCCACTCACAATCTGTTTTTTGGTTCCCCCTCCTCAACATGTAACTATAAAGGAGGTTTATGTTCTGGTGTGTGGCACATTCTGTAGGGGTATCGACTGTGCTTAAACTCCTTTTGGGAATTTTTGGACACAACGGGTTTTTAAAAAAAACTTTTTAAATTTTGGCTTCACAAGACCCAAAAATCCTTACCAACTTTACAGAGTACAACCAGGCTTGTCCATGAGCAGAGCATTCCTCATTTTTTGGGTCCCTTGTGCACAATGTCCTTTAAGTGGGTATGAAAGCAGGAAAACTTTTGTTTTTTGACCTTCCTTTTTTTGGTAAACACCCATGAATTCTCTCAGAAAAAATATTTTGGATGCTTGCCCCACTTAAACCTAAAGGAAAACCCTGACAAATTTTTTGAAAATTTGCATTGCTCTCTCGGGACCATAGCATCCTCCATTATCATCCACCAATTTTTCCGACTATCGGAAACTTTTTTTTTCCCCTTTTGTTCCCTTTTCAATTTCCTAAGTGGTTGTCTATGTATTTGAATAGGGCAAAACCCTAAATAATCAACAAACCTCTTTTTACCGGTAGTCTTTTTGCCTATTTTGGCATTAAAAATTTTCCGTGGTTTTACCTTCCAAAGTGGTGTATCTCATTGTTTTTGAGAACCTTTTTGCTATGTAGAAAAGAAGTCTGACTGGGTCTCGGGTTTCATTTGATTTCAGCAGATACTTGAGAAGTATCTTATGAAGAAAATAGTTTTTGATCAGGGGCCATCCAAACTAATAGAAATTTCACATATATGCCAACAATTGCGGGGGTTTTTCTTGCCAATCCCATTTGTTTTTAAACCCGGAACAACCTTAAAAAACCAGATTTTAGCTATCCGGGGGGCTTTTTTTTTCACGAACTAACCACCTTTTTGTCGCAACAAGGTCTAGCCAGGGTACTCCATGGACTTAAACCCGAAAACTAAGACTTTGCCTTGGAGGATTACCGGGCTTAGAAAAAGGGGTTCGGTCAAAAAACCTTTTTGTCCCTTTTATGTTTTTGACAGAAACCCCAAATTTACATTTGGAACATTAACGTTTAAACCCAAACTTTTTCATATTGTTGAGAAGCCCCTCATTTTAAAGGCTACATTTTTAAATTTTTTTCTAAGTACTTTGTCAGGGGTGGGTTAACCTTTAGTCCCAATGGTGCGGGCCCATTTTTTGGGGTCCAAGTTTGGGTGAATCACATTTATACCAGAGATAGCGAGTTAAATTTTAAAATTTTTTTCTAGTCCAAAGATTTTCTTTTTTCTTCTTTTTTTCTACCACAACCTTGGTTCATCTTTGTCAGAAACTAGGGCCCAAAAGCATTTCGCCGAATCCATATCTTTAACTGTTGGACCATTTTAACAGATATTACCATGGGGGCATGGAAGCACTCTACTTTAAAAACCATTTCTCATTAGAGTTTTCCCCACCGAGTTCAGGTTTTAAGACAATTCCCATAGCAAATCTCCCCTTTTTTGGAAAAATTCATTCACAATGTAAAACGTTTTCCGACAGCCTTTTGCCGAGTAAGAAACTGTCCTTTCATCAATGTAATTAACCAGATCCTGCCTTCAGGTATTACCCAAACTTTTCCCCACAGTTTTGTTAAAATACTCCTCTGAGCCAGGTAGAAACCTATGCAAATCATACCAGTGAAAATCTGCTGGCTTCAGTCAAGAAAAGTTGAACTTTTTTTTCATCTTTTGTAATATTCTGAGTGTCGTAGAAAGCAAAGCTTTTTGAGATATGCGTAAAAAGAATTGTTGACTGCCTTGATGCCACTAAAAAACAGTACAACTTTTTTAAAAGGGCAGGTCACCTGGCAAAATTTTCCCCATTTCCTTAACACTTAAAGCCCGTGTCTCTGGCGAAAAGATTCCCTAGATTTAGTGTTTGCCTTTTTTGGTACATATTTGTTACAACTAGGGGAATAGGATTTTTGAAAAACTTCTTCGTACTTCTGAGATTTTTAGCCCAGCCATAAAGGTGGGGTTGATTGCCCAACCTTGGTTATTTTAAAATCCCCTTACCATCAGGGAAGAGTGAGGAAAACCCTTGGAGAAGAAACCTGGCATGAATCATTTTGCAGGCTCAGAGCTCTGCAAATTCCAAACTGGATTTCAGAAGACTCATCGAACCCACCAACCTGAATGGAACAACACCCTTCTTGATATGTTCATTAAATACCCTTGCTCAAAAGCTTCCCCAACGGGGGGATTTGGGGCCCTTTGGAAGCACCATCATCATCCTCTTGTTGAGCAGCAACGCGGCCCCAAAATCTACTCCGTTTTCATAAAAGGAAAACAGGTTTGGGTTTCAGACCCCCTCGAGAAAATTTTTTATCATAAATTACCCTTTCTAATTCCCAAAACATTCCCACCATTTTCATATCATTCTGATATCATTTTGTACTTCATATTTTAAAAATGATATGCCTAACTCTGGATGCTTTGAAAAAACCCAACCCTTTTAAAGCTCATGATAACTGCCTTTTTGCTTTAAAACTGTTTTTGTGATTTTCGTCGACCTTTCAAAAACAATTATGGGGAGCAAAAAAAACTGCCTAGGCAAGGAAGTTTTTGTTCAAGTAAGTGGTCAACCTTTTGTTCAAAAGCTATACAGGTTCCCGAAACTCCAGCGACCCATTTTTACGCTTGAAGAAAGTAGTATGGAAATTTTCAAAAAAATAGCGGAAAAATTCAACCTGATTTTTATTTTTATGCACTGCGGTACTTTACCCGGAATATGTCATTAACAACAGAAAAAAATAGGGACTCCTTTCTCTATCTTTAATGATTACACCCTTTTCACAAACCAGTCTTTTTGGACTATTTTTGTCAAACCAAAATCCTTGAAAGTCTACACTGCGTTCTTTTTTCCATTCACCTAATTTTTTCATGCATTTTTTTTCCACTTTCTGAATGAATTTTCTTTTAATAACCTCAGTTACATATTGTCTACCAAACTTTGGTATGTTTAGACCCTTAAAATTTTTAAGGGGGTTGTTGCTAGCCAGTCTGCTTTTCACATGAAAGTCCCCTTCTTCATCAAATATTTATTTCGTCTAAATGCTCATTACAGTATCACCATTACCATCATACCTTTCAAAAGTTACATGTTTATAGAAGCTTATGTCAGAGGGGTTTTTGTAGTGTCAAATCTTTGTTACCAGGAAACTTTTTTTTCAGGTTTTATTCAGTCGATTCTTACTTTAATTTCTTTTTTCAGTGTTACCAGTGGTAATATTTACAATTTGCTTTTTTAGTGGCCCAGAGTCAGTACCTCCTCCTAGGACTCAAAAACCCGAAACCCGTTGATAGCAAAATCAGAAGGTATTTTTACATGAGGGCAAGTCATTTCCAGTTTTTAAACTTTTTTTTGATTCCCCCAAAGTTACCCTTTTCCTTTTGAAACTGGTTGCCAGCCTGTAAACCCGAGGTTTCATTTTCGATTCCTAAGCTGTTGTTTGGGTCCTATCTAAATGAGATGAAGGAATATCAGTAGTGTCATTTGTACATGAGGCAAATCATTGCAAGTTTGAAGCTTTTTTTTGATGTCCTACCCAAAATTTGACCTTTTTCCCTTTTTAACTGGTTTCCAGCTTGTACCAGAGGTTTTTATTTTTGATTCCTAAGCTGTTTTCGAGGTCCTTCTGTTTATTATTTTCTTGCCAAAATGCGTTGTCCAGTAATACACAAGGGTTTTAATACCAGTACCATTTCAGAGAATTAATTTCCCTTTGGGAAACCCGCACCCCCACCATTTGATGGGGGTACATTGTTTAACTTTTAATTTTCTCGTAAAAAAAAGACATATCCATTTTTGGGGAAACTGAAATTTTAACTCGTCTTTATCATTACCTCTATCCAAATTACCTTGTAAAAATGTGAAAAAATAGTGCCCCTTTTAATGTTCCCCCCCATGTTCAACAACCCTTCAAATTATAAATGTTTTTCCAATAACTTGCAGAGCAGAATCAACATGGCTGAAGACCTTGTGTAAAAAAAAGTCAAACCCGCCAAGCGCAAAGCCAAAAGTTTGGAGAGGTTTTCAAAGTTTCAACTATTGTTGCCAGTCTCTGTTCTGCATTTTTCCCCACCTTTTTGGGAAAAACCTTCCCGATTTGCTTAAAAAAAAAAAAAAAAGATAAGTCGTAGATTACGTCCAAAAGCAGGTTTTAGGCGTAAGTGTTTCCCAAACACTTGGACACTTCAACAAAAAAGACCCTGGTAAATGAAACCCCCAACATTTTTTTTCTTTTGGGTCCAAAAATCAGGCCCAAATATTCTCGAGCATCTTGCGTAATATGCAAGGATAAATTGAATCTGCTCACAACTCCCGAAATTTTGCTGCTTTGAAATGAAAACTTGCTTTTGAAATGGCAGCATTTAAACCCAATATGCTAACTTCATGGGGCGCTTTCTTTTTAGAAATTCTTTTTTTGCATCGCAGTGGGGCAGCGTGTTTAAAACGGATTAGAATAAAAAAGACTTTCCCAGACGGGTTTTTTTTGCCCGTGACCCCCCTAATTTTTCACTTTGCAGTTCTAATCGGACAAGGCCCTGTGGATGATTCCTAAATAAAATGTGTAAAAGTGCCGACTTTCATCCCCGAGTATTTTTTGGAATGCTTTCATGTTTTGGGCCCGAAAATTTTGCCACATCCAGCACAAAACATCCTTTAATTTCGTTCGAATTCTAATTTACAATACCCCCCTTTTCACAATCAACTCCCATGTATCACGAGGCACTCATACCCCCCTTGGGCCCCTGTAAACTGTTAACGTTTTCCCATTTTCTGATATTTCCTTGAATATAGACCTTAAATAAAACCTAAACAACACTATCGGCGCTGCCCCGTGTTGCCCGATCGAGTGCCAAAAATTTCCCCATATTTACCCCAAAAAACTCCCCGTTTAGCCCTGTATTTCCTGTCGCCTTTATATCAGTTTTTCGTCAGAATTTCACAAATTTTCAAAGGAATACGAGGGCCTTTACCCCCTTTATATCAGCCAAATTAAAAATTTTTTGGGGCACTTCCCCTTTACAGTATCTTTGACTGACGCCCGGCGTTTGGGCTTGTATGGAGGCAGAGGCGAAACCCGGGGGCTCTCCCAATTTTCCTTTTTTGTAAAAATCAGAAAAACCTAAGTCAGTTAAAAAAAGTTATTACAGGTTCTACCTAGCGATGTGACCGCGTCATTCCCGTGTCACCTTACCTTATTTGGTCCCATATGTTCACGAAAGTCTTGAACAAGCATCTAAAACCCCCAAAACTATTTTTTTCAGCACAGAAAAATGAAAACAGGCCGAAAAAGGCATCAACCGATGGCGGAAAAAATTTACCACCAAAGAATAGCGATAAATCTGGTGGATTACGTGTACTGGGTGGTGAATACAAATTTTTTCCCACCCTCCCCCGAAAAATTTCCAGGGGCACCTTGGCTGGAGGGGTAGAATACTACGGGCACATCAATAACACGAACATAAATCCTTTAGAGGCTTCCAAAAATCAACAGACGCAGCTTTACCGGGAACGGGGAAATGAACTCACGGGAGTCTGAATAGGACCTCAGAAACGTATGTACCCACATGTGCGAAAACCCCGGGCGAGAAACGTACGGTATTTCGAACTTTGTACAGCAAATTTCCCCTCTCTCTCTCCCCTCTCTCTCCTCTCTCTCTCCTCTCTCTCTCTCTCTCTCTCTCTCTCTCTCTCTCTCTCCTCTCTCTCCTCTCTCCTCTCTTCTCTCTCTCCGTAATTAGGATAATACACAAAAAAATTTAATATTTTACCGTATCTTTCGAATTTTTCCCATATTTTGGGGATATTTTTTAATTTCTTCCCTGTTTTCCCCGTAGTGACCGAATTTCCCCTTTAAAAAGGGGAAACTGCCTGCACTGCAGCCTACGGCCGGGGGGCTGCCCATGCCTGCCACTCACATTGCCAGATCACCCCCTAAAATATCCTTATTTGGAAAAATTAAAACCCTCTTTTTGGGCTCATTTTCCCGTCACACACACGCACACGCACATATAAAATTTAAATGAAAATCAAAGGTTTCTTTTTTTCCCATTTATGCCTTTTTTTTTTCCTTTCGAAACCAAAACAATTTTGTCAAACTGTAACTTTTATTGGCAACCCTTTTAGGCCTGCCAGTGCACAGCCTAAAAATTTCAGGTTTACGCCATAATCGTAAATAAAAATACTTTTAAAATACATTAACTCTTTTTTGTTTCTCATATAGTGAATAGTTCCCGCTAAATGGTTTCAGACGAAATATAACCTTTTTTGCCCAAAATTTTTTCCTTTACGCCCGTATACCCGTGCCCAAAAAGTGCACAAGAAAAAAAAGAAGAAGAATCGTGGAAAATTTTTTTCAAGCCCATATGACACCCGATTTTTGGGTGAAATAGGTGTCCAAACGAGCGAACGAGCTTGGACAAAAAACATCCGTAAAGGGTTTCATAATATGATCGAGAGAAAAATTTTAACAATTTTCCCTTAAAAATGTTACGTCGTACTGACTTTAATATAAATAATTAGACAAAAATTTTTCTGGAGCAATGTAGCATCAATTTTTTTATTTATTAGCGGCACCTCAATGTAATAAACCTTTTATTAACCCTGAAAAAAAAAAAAAGTCTGAGAGGAAAAACTTTAAAATTTTAAAAAAAGTGGGGAGTAGATACTAATAAAAAAATACACTAAAATTGGACTCCTAGAGACAGTTTTTTTTTCTTTTAAAGCAAAAATTTTTAAGCGACGAAAACCCCCTTCCGAAAGACATAATTTTGGCCACAGGTTTCCCGGAAAATCAAAAAGCCGCAACAAAAAGGCACCTTGTATCACAGAGAGCGAATGAGGAAAATTTTTGGCTAACCGAAAGCTAGTAATATATCCAAAAAAATTCGTGAAAAAAATTCCTTAATACCTAGTAAGGTAAGGGAAGGGAAGGGGACGGCACACGCACGCAGGAGAAAGGGGGAAAAAAAAGGGATCCTGACAAAATTCCTTTGAATAAAAAATTGAAAGGGTAGCTTTGACGGAATTTAAGAAAAAATTTTTGAAGATGCGAATTAAACTTGTATTTTATTCTGGCACAATTTCACCGTATGCAAGAGAGGGGGGGGGGGGGGGGCCAATGCCTCCTCAGTCCCTACTAAGTTTTCAATGTTTTATATGAAGGTTAATCCCGGCCTTTCATTCGCCTTCATTTAAGTCTATGCAAATAAGGTTGAAGCGTAATGAACAAACACTTAATAACTGGGTCACTAGGGTGCCTTGAGCAACATGCACAGCCTTTTAATGATGTTTGCCGTAAAATCATTGAATTCTGTCAAAAGAAAATATTACTGTTAGACGATAATCTAATTAATGACGATTCCAATGAGTTTCCTTTCCCTGCAAAATTACTCTAAAGGTTTGTTTCTGATAAAGTTAGAATGTATGTTTATGGTGACTGCCCACATCGGCATTCGAACCACGGAACTAATCATCACCTTGGGAAAACCATGTCTAAATGGTTAATGGCTTGAAGTGGTGAGTACAATATCACTAGTTCGAATCCCGCAAAGAACAAACTCTTTCTACAATCGTCGACAGAGGATATGAGGGGGGGAGGGGGAGATGGCAAAATGAGCCTCTAATCACAGAAGTCACTATAAAAGTCCTGCCTGTACCCCCACGAAAGAGGACCAACCATCACATCCCTCTCGAGAAGAAACCTATAGGCGCCATAGGCTCAGACGCAAAATAAAAATGGTGAAACGGCGAGGATGTTTTCCATGACATCCTGGTATTAGGTCAGTGCTCTTCAACCTTTTTTTATGTCGTCCACCCCTAGTAGTGATTTGGTAAGAGCTGTCCACCACAATTTTTTTCTCTTTAAAACTCACGGCTCTGACATTTTAAATCTAACTACAGTATATCATTCTACAACAGAGGTTCTTAACCTGGGGTACCTGTACCACCAGGGGGTACGAAACCTTACACCTGGGGATACGAGACATGCTGACCAATAATTCACTGGTCGACACCAAAAATGGTTCTGAGTTCATTGTGTGTGGGTTGGAAAGCATTTTTGCTGCTGATTTAAAAAATGGCATTGCTTTTTCTCTAGCACGTATAGTTTTTTAAATATCGGCATTTTAAATTTTAATAGCTATTATAATTATATACGTATATATAATTATATAATTAATCGAAACAATCCCCCTACGTTAATATATATTACTCGTAATTAAATTATGGTGGTGCCTGCGGCTTTATTAGGACCTAATGTACATATCTGACAAAAAATATACTTAAATTATGTTCCAAATATATCCGAAAATGTGCCACATCTTGGAAATATCCGAAAATATGCCAAATCATAGTAAAATTTGACTTTATATATACACCTTTTTCACTGTCAACAAGAGGTTTGTACATACAGTTGAACCTGCCAGGTGAGTCTTTCGGTCGTGCTGGCCATTCCTTTTGTTTGTAATGTTTGCTGTCCGCTCTAGAATCCCACAAACAAAGAAAACACATGTGCTTAGTGTAACCTAACTGGAGTCCTAGAAGCAAGGAGATTACCATCAGGTCCCCACACAGATTCCACTGATGTTCTTCATATTTAACAGCAGATAACAAAGTCTTCATAGTTTCATAAGTTTCACTCATTTCATGGCCATGCGCAATTGGAACACTCGAAAGGTTATTTCCTTTATGCAGAAGAACGGCCTTTAGCGTGTTTTTTCCTGAATCTATGAACAGCCGCCACTCACTCTTATCATAAGTGTGAGACTCACAAAATTGTTCCATGAGTGTGTCAACATCAAAGCAGTAACAGAGCTTGTGTTCCATCTTGAAGAAGCTTGAAAGTTCTTTATGTCTACGACGAAATGTGGTGATGAGAACTCCTTCTTGTAGCAAATTCCATTCCTTGAGACGAGATCCAAGGACTTCACTTTTCTCCTTGGGTAGATCTAGGTCCCTAGCAAGGTCATGTAGCATTTCCTGACTGATGAATTTGGGCTCTCTGTTGTCTGCCATTTCTTGAAAGTCTGTATCCATGGGATTATCCTCCTCGTTCGAATCTGATTCACTTATAGCACTTGCAATTGGAACTTTTGGAACTGGGAGATCAGGACCATGTGGCACAGGCCTGATGGCAGAAGGTACGTCAGGATACCTGATTTTAGCTCGCGTTTTTACTGAATATCCTTTGATGTTAGTGAGGCAGAAGTAGCAGTCAGTACTGTGATCCTTTTGTTCACGCCAAACCATTGGGATGCCGAATGCCATGCCTGATGGCCGTTTGCCACGCATCCATTCATTCAAGTGGTTCACACAGGGGTTGCATGCTACGTGAGGGGCCCACTTCTTATCTTGATCACCTATACGGCACTTGAAGTAATGCAGATAAGCTGCTTTAACATTCTTTGTAAGAGGTTACCTCAGACTGTCAGGGGTAACAATTTCACATATGTAACAAAAACTGTCCGATGCATTCACACAGTTACGGCGCTCCATCACAGCCACAAGGTACTATATACGGTAAACCAACTAAAATTAGGACTCCACTAAATCAAACACATCATATCTGCAAAGAAAAATAAAATGTTTAAACATATGTCAATAGCTGTACGATCAGTAGGGAAAAATGTACTACACAGCCTGCTAACCCTCGCCAATACGCAGCGCGCACACCCTCCCTTGCTCACTGCACAAACCACACTGACTCAAAAACACTGCACTGCCCTAAATAGGCTTGAGAAAAGAAAAGATTAAGAGTTTAAAATGAAAACATTGGTGAAACCTATTTCTGCTGATTTTACCCATATTTTTTCATGAATTGCGTCTGGTTCTCAAATACTGGACGTGATAGAGTTAATTGAACATCAGATTAGAGTTCAGCAGGGTCGATTTACCAATAATCAGCTTCATTTAGTCCAGAACCATATCTTCGATTTTTTTTTGTCGACCAGTGATATAATTCAATGTCATATTTATTAGGAGGTTGGAATTATATATTTATAATTTATAATTAATTTATTAGCATCATAATTGATGAAAAGCAACAAAAGTCACTGAAATGTAACATTATGTACTATGTAGTATTGTAGTTAGTGAATATAAAAGGTTCCTTACTCGAATTACATTTTTTTTCTGACCGGGGTAACGAGACAAATTTATGAGATCTCAAAGGGTACGAGCACTACAAAAGGTTAAGAACCACTGTTCTACAAAATATATCGGTAGGAAAAGGTAGCTTCATTCTCATTTTAAATATAGTTTTTATATATTCTTCTGTATAATAACACATGCAGTTTAAAACTATAAATATACAAGGAAAAATTAAACATACCTTTGGAATTACACAGCAAATGCATTTTTCTTCATGAAACTAAAGTAAAATTACACCTAATATGAGTTATATTTGGAAATCCAGAAAACAAAGCCTTTTCCTTCAAGAAACAAATATCAGTGGCTTGGCTGCTGTTGCAATTTGTCTGCTATCAGCTTCAATCGAGGCATCTGACAATTTTCAAGTGCAACCCGCATAAGAGGATCCAAATTCAGAATGGCATTTTTTTTATATGCCTTGATTAAAACTAGGTTTGAGAAACTTTGCTGACACAGACATGATGTTGGCATCTGCACAAACATAGATGTTGCCTTCTCAGCTAGCTTACTCCTTGTAGTCCTGAATATCAAGCAGGACAACCCAGCAATGCAATGCATAGAATGGCCAAATGTTTTGAAAGCTACTTTTTTTAGAATATTACACTGGAAGCTCCAATAAGGCATCAGAATGATCAATTCCATCATGTTGGAGGTCTGAGGTGTTTTGGAAATATAAGTCAAGGTTTTCCTGCATCAAAAAGGTGTCTGGTAATCCAGGGGGACATTCATACCTCCAGTATCTGATCTGCCATCTGCGTACCATGTTCCCAGCCACTGCCAGCCAGCCATAGGTATCAGAGACTTCAAAACCAGAACAACACCTCTTTTCTCCCATTGCTTTTATTTTACTCACTCTCAGTTTGAATCCATTTATTTTCCCTTACTTGTAAAAATATCTCCACCTTACCTAGTTTTACACAAAAGATTTATTTTTCCTTATTTATACCGACACGTGGGCATGATCTCGTCCACCCACCTGTCCAACCCAAGACAGCCGTCCACCCCTCACTCAGTCTCGTCCACCTAAAGGTGGACCGTCCACCCAGGTTGAATAGCACTGTATTAGGTAATGTGAGCTCGGCAAGGTGAGGGAAATTGATGGATTACTTGACTTGTTCGTATGACGCCGCAACAACGAATAATAACAAGACTTGATCTATTTTGTAGTCTAAAATGTATGTATAGGCTTAGGGAAATGACAGAAAAGTTAATAAATGAAATAGAATAAGACAAGAATGATAAAACATAATAATAAAAGTGTTGGTGTTGAAGTGAGGGTCAGTTTTCAATGTTATGCAAAAGCCTTTTAATAGCAAGATTTATTGTTATTATTAACGTTTTTGTTTCGAATTTACTCGGTATAGATGATGTGATGTTTTTTCTCTCTTATTATGCATATTTCGATGTGTTCTGGTAAATACTTTCTCCATATTGTCTTATTTTTTCCAGTTGTATGTAAATTGTAGGCATTTATATTTACTTGTGTCTCTTTTGTTATATTATATTATGTTGTAAATCAACCCTATAAACGTGTGTCATTCACCCTGATATGTCCACGCGAGCTGGACTCGCGATCGCCAGTTTCACCCTCCCGGTGCGAGCTTGGAGCTCATCATTACCGATATTTGGATAATGCTGGACCTCAACACACCAACACACCCATCCTCTTACTCAAGGGGACAGAACCCGCCCGAATTTATCAATGGAAAAATCTCCATGAATGAGCGGGGCCAGGGATCGAACGCTGGACCACAGAATGGTGTCGGACGCCCTAATCAACTGATATATGAAAATAGTTAAAGGGTTTTTTCTTTTATCTTCTCTCTCTCTCTCTCTCTCTCTCTCCCTCTCTCTCTCTCTCTCTCCTCCTCTCTCTCTCTCTCTCTCTCTCTCTCTCTCTCTCTCTCTCTCTCTCGTCTCTCTCTCTCTCTCCCCTCTCTCTCTCTCTTTCTCTCTCTCTCTCTCTCTCTCTCTCTCTCTCTCTCTCTCTCTCTCTCTCTCTCTCAGTAAAGCAGTTTGTTAGGTCTCAAGATAGCACGGTAGGACTCCCTCTGTTGCCATATTCAAACGTAAAAGTGCTCGTATCTCACACTTAAATATTACGTCGTCTTATCTATCAGGTGGGATTATTGACGCGTCGCAGAGCAGCACCAACGGTTTGTACTTCCTGGCTGGCCTTCAGCTAATGGCGACGTGCATCTGGCTGTTTCTGCCCCTCGCCGATGCCGTCAGTGAACGCAAATACGAGTACACTACACTAGGACACGAACATGAACACCACGATCAACAACTACAACAACAACAACAACAACCGATTCCTCAGTTTAAATTAGAAAATTCTTCTCTTTTAAACTCTGTGACAGCAACACGCCCTGTGGGATACGCCTCTGTGGTGCATTAGACACAAACACACACACACACACACACCCGAGCTCGATCCTCGGGCGGAGCGGAGAAAGATGGGCGGGCTCCTTAAAACCCGAGCCCCTGTCCAACCAGCAGTGAATGGGTATAGTTTACCGGGTGTTAGCGGGGGGTTGTGACCCGCCTCTCGGGGTGGTGGCTTCCCTCAACAGTAAGCACTAAGGAAGCAAAAATTAAATGTAGATATGGGGACGGGGCCATACGAGTGTAGCTCAGGCCCTGTTAAAATACAACTAAGTAAACACACACACAGTCATTAGTACATATTATCAATCGATGTAAAAATAAAAACCAAAAGCCGAGATAAAGTCCTATAGTCCTTTCGCCTTGGTAGTTCCTGTGTTATGCGAGGCGGTGGTCTCGTGCCGCTCTAGATCATGCAGAAGAACCTCACGAACATGATGAGAGTGACCACGAGGTACAGACTCAGAATGGTGCGATCCAGGGTAGGGATGCTCGAAAATCCCTCGTAAGGGACAACTTATGAGTGTATTGTATGGCTACAATAATCTTACGAGGGTTGGCTGAGGGAGATGCTCGTACCGAGCAGTCACTCCCGTACGGGTTATCGGTGGCCTCTGGGTGGGGACTATTAGGATATTCTAGGGAAATGTGTGGGGAAATTCTTGCTGACCAAACCAGAGCAGCGCCTCGCATGACGCGGCCTTATCTACCAATCATCATGCTCTCAGCTGTCAGGGAGCCCGATACATAATTTAAAGACAATTCAAATGCCGCTGTTGAGCTAAAATCGGCCCCTTTAGGAATCGTCCCGCGGAACGCTTATTTAACCTAAATAACTCTACACAACACTTAGCACAAACCTATCATAAACCTTACCTAACCTAACCAGACATATACATAACTTAACCTAAACCTAAAAACTAGTTTTGCCGGTGTTGAGCTAAGATCGGCTGATTTCCGAATAGGGCTGATTTTAGCTCAATATCGCCAAAAGGTTACGATAATAATTGCCGCCATATTAGCCTTCAGCATAATATTCTCCTGCTGAATACTTTAGAGACGTACCCAGGGTATACCTTGATGCGCTGATCATAGGTTCGAGTCCCGCGTGCCCGAAATTAGCATCTATAGACCACTGCTGGCCCGCGCCGTATGTGCGTACCGTGGCCTGGCTGGGGTTTCTCTGTTATAGTGGACGAGAACTGCGCGTTCGCTCTTTAGGTCAGACAAGACCCACTTGGGGCTAACACCTCACTGTGACACACGTGACACTTGTGTGCAAGGATAGTATAGCTTATAATATCCTTGCTTGTGTGTGCGTGTGTACGTCAAGACATTTGACACCACCACCACCGGATCATTATAGCGACCAAACTTGTATGATTAATTATACGTTTTGATTCAAGAAGTCGACCGATATATATATATATATATATAAAAATATTAGGTTTGCCCTAATATGAATTTATTACAAGTATAGGTATTGTATGTTAAATATGATATATATGGAGTCAATGATGCAATAAACACATCACATTTCAAACAGGCAAGCATGAAATGGCTGTATAATACACAATAAACATACAATATAGTGATACAACTTGTAATTTATTGTTTGTTGATGTCTCGTCGCTTCAAATTTCACTCCTTAGGGAGTTAAGGGTGGTGCCGAGCACCCTTAGCCTCGCGGTCCCGTAGCAAGTGAGAAACGGTTTTGAGCATCTCCGTAGAGGCGTTACGAGGTAAAAGTCCCCTAGGGTAATACTTACGGTCCCGTAACTCTTTCGAGCATCTCCCCCAGGACAGCGCCGACGAGCAGCCACTGGTGCTTGATCTCTGTGTGCTCCCCTCCCTTGTCGCCCTTCCCTTCGCTGTCCTTCTCCATGTCTCCCTTGTTGGAGGTCTGCGGGAGAGCGTTCAGTACAGCTACCGTAGATAACAGTGAAGTCGCCAGTTCAACGTTTCTTTGTTATTTACAGACGTGTGGTGGCGTTAATACTTACATTTGTACATCCATGATTTCAGGAAAGTTAGAAGGGACTATCTGGAAAGTCTGTGTCATTTGTGTCTTCATCTGTGTCATATTAGGGCTATACATGAACAAATAACAAAAATAAAACCGAGTTGCGACCTTGCTATACCTACTACAGTAAAGTCGCCAGTTAGTATTTTAACCCAACAGTTGAGTCGCCACTCTGGGGAATTCAGGGAAATTAGAGGTAAAGTAAAACAAGTCTCTATATATATTAGCTGCGAAAGATGCTTGGATATATAAAAATTCCTCTGCCAACGTGAAAACAAATTCTATTCAAATTTGAAGATCTGACAAGTTGTGTCCTGCCGCCCGAAAGGTGATCAGCTGCTGTCTGTCATCGTGCGAAGAAAAACGTGAGAAGCAAAATGCACAACAGTTATATTTGCAGATACAAAGCATAAAACAACGCTGAAACAGGGTAGATTATACAGTCATGACATAAACTACTGTGTATCATCTTCAGTGGCACATAAAAATCAGTAGTGATGCTATTATTCGTAATATTTGGTGGCTGGCGACATCACTGCAGGTGGCGACTTCACTGTTATCTACGGTAGATGTGACGAATGTAGACAGGTAGTTAGTGCGGAGTCAATAGGGAGCAGGCTTGAAGTAATTACATTGGTTTGGGTCAATTACAATTACAATTACGACGGCTTATCCAACTACTCAATTACAATTACAATGGACCCTACCCATAACTACGTCACGGTTTGTTTACATCGGTGCATTGTGGGGATAAGGCGGGGTCGCCGCGGGTGGACCTACGAAGGGAAAACTACGGCGATGGAAGAATTTAGAGTTATTTTGCACGAAATTGATATTCCAGGTGATATATTACTGTGCTCTGTTCTCGCTGACAACACTATAGAGAAGACCTGAGGTAATGGCTGATGTGCAGAGGCTTCTAAACCAAGAAAACAGAATCATAACAGAGCCTCGTCAAAAGGTAAGCAACTGGTAGGTACGTAATGTGTCCCTACCACTTGCTTACTTCTTAATGAGACTCTGCTGTTACTGTTTTCCTGGTTTAGAAGCCTGCACATCAAACATCACCTCAGGTCTTCTCTATGTTGTCAGCGAGCACGGAAATATAGCACCTGGAATATCAATTTCACCCAAAACAACTCGAAATTTTTTCATCGTCGTAGTCTTCTCTTTGTAGGTTGTACATATTCATGGTTATGATAGTATTAAAATACCTTATTAATTGAGTTCCTTTTGTTGTCTTTCCTCATAATAAGTAGTGGTACATCATGGTTTAAGTGTTACTTGACGAGCCAATGAATACTCTTAAGTCTATACCAACATCACCAACCTTTGCTTTGATTTATCTTATTACTCCATCCATAAACAAGTTGCATAACCACGGTGACATTACCCATCCTTGCCTCATGGTACCTGGTACTGTCGTCTACCGATATTTTTATCCCTACACAAATCGGGAAAACTCGTAGACGGTAATTTGGTTAGGTTAGATTTTGCTTTGATTTATCTTATTACTCCATCTATAAACAAGTTGCATAACCACGGTGACATTACCCATCCTTGCCTCATGGTACCTGGTACTGTCGTCTACCGATATTTTTATCCCTACACAAATCGGGAAAACTCGCCGACGGTAATGGCTAGGTTAGATTTTGCTTTGATTTATCTTATTACTCCATCCATAACCAAGTTGCATAACCACGGTGACATTACCCATCTATGCCTCATGGTACCTGGTACTTTCGTCTACCGAAATGCTCGTCCCTACATAAGTCGGGAAAACTCGATGACGGTAATTACCGTCGGCGAGTTTTCCCGATTTGGAAATCATGAGGCACCGGATGGTACCATGAGGCAATGGTACCATGAGGCAAGGATGGGAAATGTCACCGTGGTTATGCAACTTGTTTATGGATGGAGTAATAAAATAAATCAAAGCAAAATCTAACCTAACCATTACCGTCGGCGAGTTTTCCCGATTTGTGTAGGGACAAAAATTTCGGTAGACGACAGTACCAGGTACCATGAGGCAAGGATGGGTATCGGATTGATCTTTCCATTACTTTCTAAATCGGATCTAAATCGGATTGATCTTTCCATTACTTTAATGAAGTGGGATGTTGGTACTCTGGGGCCAGATGCTGAGAGCGAGCTAGGGCGCCCTATCCACTAAGGCGCCTGTGGTAAGGCAAAACGCCCTCCCACCACTATGCTCAGTCGAGAATGCCGCCTTAGTGGCACCGCTAAAGGCGCTGAAAACTAAGGCATGGTCTGACCATGCCTTAGTGAGCTGCTGTTGGCCTTTGAGAGACATTCATCTACTGTTTAGAAGGCAAATACAGCCTTGTTTCAGTTCCTACAACGTAACAATTGGTGTTTACGTAATAATAGTGTTGCAAGGTATGTATGAATCGACCGTGGAAGACTAAATGTGATACTAGGCCCCGTGACTAGGGTGTTAAATGCTGCCGATAGAAATGTTGTGTGTTGTGTGTTGGTTGGGCGGGCGGGCGGCGGGCGAAGCGACTAGACAAGTGTCACCGAGGGTACTCCGCCCGCACTAAAATGTTGTACTATTACACGGTATTATCATAATACCAGATGATATTTAGGACAACTGAACATACCATCATCTTCACGAGACATTAATGCATATCATGAATGTATAAAAATTACAGTAAACTATACCTATATAAGAAAATGAGAGCAAGATGAAATCGTGTATAAACTTTTTTTTTCTTTCACCTTTTTTTATTCAACTCCTTCTTATTCCTGTAATTTTGCTTGCATTAAATTTTCACTCACAGTCTCGGAATCAGCACAGTTTTCCAATTATCATGGTATGTGGCACGTCCCAATGCAAAAATGTATAGGGGGTCAAAACCTGCGATGAACGTCAAACTTCTGACAAAATAGATTTTCGGCGGGGCGAGCGTTGCATGCCTTAGGTGCTTGGTGTGAGGGAGGGAGGCACAAACATTCTTGTTTCAGTGGAGAAGTGTTCAAGCCTTGTGATTGGTCGAAGCTGCCTTAGCAGCGCTCAGACAGGCAGCGTGATTCGCTAATAGGATTCTCGGACCACGCCCACGCCTTGGGCGTTGGAGGTGTAAAGGCAGGGCAAAAAGCGCCTGAAATATCGACTGTACATAGGCCTGAGCCGGTGCCTTAGCCGGGCCGTTACAAAAGCGCCTGAAGACGGGTAAGGCGTTCTTTTCGCCTTACCTCTAAGGCACTTCTCTGCATCTCCCCCCTGGTCTATAGTTCTTCGCCAAGCCTTTGCTGCCCCCTTTGTATATGGGTGTAATGATGCCAGTGTTGAGTGACTGAGGCACAGAGCCAGCTTGTAGGGACTTATAACACAGTAGTTTCAGTGATAGTGATCATTTATACTGATAAATATATATTTGGTAGGGAAAATGACCATATTTGTTGACATCTTCAGCCTCGCCGACCAGCTGTTGGTCCTCCACGGCTCCACCTAGAAAATCAGAGCAAAGACACTCTACAACTCTCGGTCAACTCGTACAACTACGAGGTCTCGGGGCCTCTTGTAGCTTCCTTATGTTCTTATGTTCTTGTGTGAGTGGGAATAAGTGAAAAAGGATGTGTGAGATACGTAGTTTTTGTGCACGCCAAAACATACACACACACGGAGAAGAAAAGGAGAAGGAAGAGGAAGAGTCAGGTTATGAAAAAAAGACAACCAATATTATTTTTAATTTTTTTCCCTAGTGTCACAAGTGTGTTTGTTGAAGCCATGCATTAGAGACAGTATTTAATTGGCCTTAATTAAGAGCTATTAAAATTGCATTATATCAAGTATAGACGTCCAGCCTCTGGCCCCTTTGCTTTTGGCTCAGTTCTTGCGGCTGGAACGTGACAGCGAGCCACGTTCCAGCCAATTAACTCATTACGTTAACTACTCATTAAGGGCTTGTTCTATGCAAAAAGTTTGTTATACAGACTCCCATTGATTTTGACAGCACTACTTGGATTTGGAATGTCAGCTCAATCCGACAATAATTAGGAGTAGTTTACGCTAATTACTCATTAAGGCTTGTTTTACGCAAAAAAATTCTTCCGACGCCCCCATTGATTTTGAAAGCACTACTTGCATGTCAAATTTCAGCTCAATCCGACAATAATTAGGAGAAGTTATACACTTTTAGGCGGAAACTTGGTTCCACGGGTCTTATGGTAAGCGACAGCGAGCGAAGCTCGCTGTCAATTAAATTGCAGCGAGTTGAAGACAAAAAAGTGAGAAAAATGTCTATACACTATTTCTTTTTGCTATATTTTTTAGAATACACAAAAAGGTTTTCGTATATTTTTCTTGCTTATGATACGCATAAATTTGTCATGAAGATGATAATTGGATCAGTTTTTCTAAACCTCCTGTGGTTATTTCATAATCTCGAGTGATTGTATACGATATGCAGAAGACATGACTCTTTTTTTTTAAATCAGGAAACGCACTGAACGCCGAGCAAAACCATTCAGTGTGGATACAACTCTGGCAACGGCATTGCTCGTCTGCAAACACCGACGGCAATTAAGCGCCGACGGGGGTGAGTGGTAGTGTTGTAACTAAGGTGGAGTGTTCATAGCTTTGGTTTAACTGGAATGAAGGATACTCATTTGTCCAGTTCAGGTTAATTTTATTTCACAAATTCTGGAGTATATATACAAATTTCACTTCTCATAAATAATTGTTTTCCAAGGTGTTATGCAACACTCGCCAAGACATGCGAGTTACACCAAGGATACTCCTTGGTGTGTACTGCTGATTTTACGTTGTACAGAATTGATATATATTGATAAGCTGATAACTATGCAAACACCTGATAAATATCATAACAATGATTGAAGATTATAAATAGAGTAGTCTCCGTGCTACTCTGGTTCTCTGTACAGAGACCGCACTTGGTAAGAGTACGGAAACATGATGGTGAAAGGGGTGACTACCTTACTCGCTACAGTGTCAAGGTAAATATATGCTGCGTACGTAGCATATATTTACTTTGGGTAGTGTGTACGGGGCTTTATATAACCCTTCAGACGCAAGTGTTATGGCCAACTGTTAGTATTAGCAGCGTAATGAAAGACTTATTAAAGAAAGACATATGGGCTCTGAGGGTCACTTGTTTTATTGGCATTTATTCTTCATTGATAAGTATATTGATGATGATGATGTTGATAATAGTAATTGGTGTATTGATAAAGAATGATTGTTAGCTCAGATAATATACGTTTTAACATCCTATTATCTCCTTTGGCCTTTAGTACTTCATTGTCTCATTTGTCTCTCTCCGGAATGCAGCTCTTCTTCTTCTTGTGACCTTTTCTGCTTATTATCGCTTTGTAGGTCGTCTGTCAAGCTCGAGGTCGAACTTGACACATATCTTTCTTCTTTGCCCCTTTGTAACCCTTTCTTTCCCTGCCACCTGTGGGGAGAGAAGTACACAACAGGGCAGTATATACACAGACATAAGTCCCTCCTATCAACTACCCTTTTATACGTCTTCTATATTTCCACGCAATCTTTTTTCCCGAGCCTGCTTTAAAAACACCTTAGTTATTTCTACTATTTTCCTTCTCTCTTCATTACTCCCATACAGTCCTAGCACAGTAAGGATTCCCCCATCCACCTCGTATATCCTCCTATCCCATTCACCGTCTCCTATCACTCCTAATATGGACTGTATCAGCCTCCTCCTCTTCTGCTCATATCTGCCACACTCTATTATCAAGTGTTCAATAGTTTCCCTTGTTCCTCTACAGAAGCTACAGGCCTGGTCCTGCCCATCCCTACTCCTAGCCTTCACCTCTAGTGTTCCTGTCCTTGCCTTCACCAACAGTCTGCTTCCCCAATCACCTGCATGCCAGTGAAGTGCCTCAGGCTTCTCTTTCCTACAGTACCA
>JACEEZ010002591.1:177990-197990 GCA_016584305.1 Chionoecetes opilio | reverse complement strand
TGTATTATTCACTCTTGAGTAGTCATGTCCCCTGCCTTGAATCATGTATCGTGATACAGATTTAAAGTGCATCCCCACCAAAACTTTTGATGAAGAATGGTATCAGTGAGAATAAAGCGATTTAGAGTAGGCTCACTAAAAATTAAAAATTAAAAAATTAAATAAGTCGTGTTTTTTAAGCCATGGAACAATCTATATACTCTATTTTTTCTTACTGCCGTAGTCTTCATAATTTTCTTATTGTTCTTGATTCATCTGTTAATATCCCCCCCACCTCTAACTAACTTACATTTTTGGTTGAAAAACTAGGATTCTAGGTATTATATGTATCGGGCATTATTATTGAATTGCGCATGAAATTTGGTTAAAGACTCAAATGAATCTACCTATGAAACGGGTTTAGAATTGTCAATCGAGGATGACCTAAACCAAACGGTAATATTTCCCCAGGAGTTGGGCGGTGCCAACACCCGGACAATCGCGCCCATCAATTAGTTTTTTAACTAAATACTCAACATAACCTATCCAAATCTACCCTAAGCTAACAAAACCCTAAACCAAACCTTAAAGAAATCGTCCAGACCTTCATCTTTCCTTTTTAAATGCAATCAATCTTTAGCCATTAACGGTATATCAACAATACGTCGTCACTTTTTGTATCCTGTTCAGCCGTTTTTAATACCCCGCAATCAAAATCGCAATTCCCGAGTTTTCAAAACGCTCTCAAGGTCGGGCAGACGCTCAGGGCTCAGGCTCGGTGACGTAGCATAAAGGGAGGCTCATCTTCCGGCTTGATCAGAGAGGCATTTAAACAAGAAAAAATATAGTACTTGAATATTTGGGTTTTGCTGATAATTTTTTTGCTATTGCCACATGCATGCATCCTTTATGGTGCGAAAGACAGCTGTGCCTTTCGAGAAAGTTTGACACGGAAAGGAGTGGCGTGTGTAGGTGTTTTGGAGGAAGTTTAAACGTTCGTTTCAGAGACACCAACTACTTTTCTTGGCTAAAATGGGTGTTGTTCTAAGGGTCGGGTTTTATTTGCGCAAAAAAAAAAAAAAAAAAAAAAAAAAAAAAAAACCAACCTAACCTTATGTTTTAATGAAACCTAACTAACCAAAACCTAACCTAACCTAACCTAACCCAACCTACCAAAACCTAACCAAAACCTTACAGGTTTTAAAGAAACTAACCTAACTTAACCACAAAAATACATTTTTTTTTTTTTTTTTTGGTTTGCGCAAAATAAACCCTACACCATTTAGAAAACAACACCCTTTTGTAGGCCGGACAAAAAGGGAGTTTGGTTGTCTCTGAAAAAAACGAAACGTGAATTTTTTCTCCCCTCCCCAAATTTAACCGGACGGGGCGAGGAACTGGCAGCAGCGGTGGCCACCACGGACTGTGAGGTTTTGCCCTGTTTAACACGAACCAGTAAACCAAGTTAAAAACCTTTTAGGTCCTGCCCTGTTAGAGCCTTTTTCTTCAATTCGCCCCGCTTTTCCAACTCGTGTAAATTGTGCTTATTTTCCAGAGAAATTTACGTTGCTGACTCCAAAACTAACCCTAAATTTCCGACGGGGCCCAGACCAGATTCATGTGATTCCCACAACACAGTAACCTTATGTACCCCCCTGTTTTGGGAGAAGAGGTTTTACCTCGCTTTCCGCTTTACCACCTCGTATGGGGTAACTAAGGTCCTGAAAAATCTAGTTGTTTTCCTCTAGATACCTAAGGTTTTCTTTTGTGTTCAAAACATCGTAACCCATAAATCTGTCAAGGACAGATTCACTGTCTAACACAAGCTCGTATCTAACTTTGCCACAGTTCAGAAACAATTTCTGGGCGTCTTTTTGGTCTCAATAACGCGACCACTGTTAGGGGTTTTTTTCGGCCGCTTTTTTTCAACTCGGTTTACACAAAGGCCCCGAATCAATTTTTTTGGGATGGGTTTTTGAATTTGCGCAACCATAATTGCAAAAAAAACAAAAGGGTTTGGACGATTTTTTACCCTAATTAAAACCCTTACCTAAAAAAAACGAACACTTAACTGCATTGGTAATAATAGTCTTCGGGTCTTTTCGGCAGAATTTTGGTTCAATAGGCATTTTTAATGGATTTTTTTTTGCCAACCAAAAATTTAAAAAAAAATAAAAAAAATACGGTTTTGCCCCGCCTTTAAAACCTGACCATGGGAAAAAATATGGGGGAGCAATTTAGTTATCTTATAGTTTTAAGACAATAACTTTATTTAATGAAACAAAAACTAACAAAAATTTAAAAAAACCTTAGCGACCAATGTGCTTACGTTTTAAATTACGGCAAAAATCGTTATTTTAAGGGTGCCGACCTAACTTTGCCTAATGCGAACAAATTCACTTAAAAAAATGTTTATTATTTAGTTTTTGTTGGGCCCGGAATAGCCTAGTTTGAATTTAGCCAAAACCCTTGCAAGGCATATTTTTCCACCATGGGGCATTTTTTGGTAGCAAAATCCAAAAGTCGGAAAAAGTGTCCGTGTGACACGCTTTGGGTTGGTTAGGCAGGTAATTAGGTTAGGTTTAGTGCACAGCAAAAAAGGGCTCGAAGAGGGTCCCCTAGGTTGGGTCTGTAGATTTTGTCATCTTTAGAATAAAGGCTCAATCTCATTTTCTTCTTTTGGCTACAAGCTTGGGCATGGTGGAAACCTGGTTTTCGGGTGGGGAGCACACACATAAGGGAAATATGGCCCCCAAAAAAAATCTTAATAGGGAAACTCCCTAGTCATGGACTTTACCCGGGAAATATTCCCTTTATTGTGTCCCCCAAAAGAGCACACTCATAAGGGAAATATGGCTCCCCCACAAAACCCTAAATAGGGAAATTTCCCCTAGTACATAGACTTAATCGTGGGTAATATTCCCCGATAAAGTTCATGAACAGGGAATATCCTAGTTTAGGGATTTTTTGGGGGGGCCTATTTCCCTTATGTGTGTGCTCCCCCACCCAAAACCCCGGTTTCCCACCATGTCCCCAAGCTTGTTGGCTATAAGAAAAAGAAGATAGAGAGGTGGACCCTTTTGTTCTTAAGATTTACCCCTAAACTTAACCACAAAGTATATCTGACCTAACATTATAGGTTTCATTAAAACCTATAAGACTCTGACAAATCTTTCCCGGCCAAGTTTTAGTGCTTTTTCTGATGGAGATAGTGTTTTTTAATGGAAATGGTACCATAAAATTCGGTGATGATTTTTTTTTTTTTTAAAATGTGGGTTTGCGCAAAATAAAACTATCTCCGTAATAAAGGACGAGAGTTTCGCAGTCGTTTACAGAGACACCGACTATTTTTTCTTTCCTACAATAGGTGCTTTTCTCTAATGGAGATAGTTTTTTTTTTGAGCAAAAAGAATAATGAAAAAAAATGGGAAAATTAACCTAACCTTCTAAGTTTTAATGCACCTAACCTAACTGTAAGGGTTTTAATGAAACCTAACCTAACCATACAGGTTTTAATGAAACCTAACCTAACCTTAACCACAAGGTATACATTTTTTTTTTTTTTTTTTTTTGGGTTTGCGCAAGAATAAAACATTAGAACAAGAACCTATTTTAGGCCAAGAAAAAATGTCGGTGTCTCTGAAAACGACCGCGAAACTCTCGTCCATTTAACCCTACTCCATTAGAAAAGCACTATTGTAGGCCAGGAAAAATAGTCGGTGTCTTTGAAAACGACCGCGAAGTCCTCGTCCATTTTAACCGTAGTCCTTGACGTATCTCTCGCTATGGAAGGGGGCCGCGGCGATCATGTGGTTGGCGATGGCCTGTCAGGCATCTGCCTTGCTCTTCGCCGATCATCTCGGCATGGAAAATTCCCCTCGCAGGACATAGGACATTTTTCCTTGCTTAAAAGAGCTGGCCAAGGATGAAAGTCTTGTCCTGAAAAATATTATCTTTTCTCGTCGATAGAGCGAAGACATGTCAATGTTTGTGTCTTTTGAACGAAACGTTGCATATCTGGTACAATTATCCTTATAGATGAATTCATTCGTTGTAGTCTTCAGCAATTATCATAGAAATATTAATCATGTGTTTTTCGATATTTTTATACCTTTCTGATGACTCTTAGTAGTGATATTTCATGAAATCCAAATTGGACTCTTGCTAAATGTAGCGCTCAGCGCTTCGTCCTAAGCCGCCGTCTTAGGACGCGTCTTAGACTTTCCTCGAACCTTAGGACGCAGGGTTAGGACGAATCCTAGGACGAATCCTAAATCTCTATAAGTATGGGCCCTGGACCTTGGTCTTAAGCCAGGAGACCTCAAGTCCCAAAGGCTTTGCCTCCTCGTGCAGCGTCTCGAGAGCCATCACCAGGACCTCCAGCGACTCAGCAAAGATTACTGCATCATCGGCAAAAACAAGATCAGTGATCTTGGTGTTGCCGACGGATGCTCCACAATCACTTTGATCTACAACCTTGTCCAATACCCAGTCCATACAAGCGTTGAAAAGTGATGGGCAAGGGGCGCACCCTTGCCTCACTCCTGTATTAACAGGAAAGAAGCTGGATACACCCGCCCCACACTTCCAGCCCCCCTCAGTCCCAGAATACAGACCGGTTATCAAAAAAATAGTCCTTGCGGAATCCCGCGAAGTCGCGAAGATCCCAAAGTGACTCACGATGCACTGAGTCAAAAAAGCCTTCTTGAGATCAACATAGGCTGCAAGGATCCCCCGTCGAAACTCACGTCGGCGTTCCACCTGGACACGAAGCGCTAGGATACGGTCCGTTGTTGACTTTCCAGGCGTGAACCAAGACTGCTGAGGTCTCTGATGCTTCAGTAGATGACGCGGATCCGTGTCAGCAATAGATGGCAAGCACCTTGCCTGGCACGCTGAGCAGTTTTAATACCGCGGTAATTGTTGCGTCCTGACGGTCCCCTTTTTCCCCTTTTCCCGTTAGGGACGACCAGCCCCCTTTTCCAGTCAGGAGAATGGTACCTGATTGCCAAAACGGCAGTCAGGACAGCATGCAACCCGCGGATCATGGCCTCACCCCCAGCTTTGAGGAGCTCCGCATGATATTACAAACACCAGCTGCCTTTCACCCCTCAACTTAGCTACAGCCTCGCTGACTTCGTCAAAAGAGGGTGTGGTTTCGTCAATGGGAGGATCGGCATCCACTGCCTGTAATCCAGTGGTGTGAAGCTGCTCAGTTGGAGGGGCCACCGTGAACAACTGCCCAAAGTACTCAGCCCAACGAGCCATCTGCCCACCCATGGCCGACACGAGGCGCCCATCTGCTGCTCGAATAGCACTCGCCCGAGATGGAGACTTGGAAAAGGAGCTTCTTCAGGGCTCGGTAGGCGGGTCGGAGGTCATTAGCGTTCAATGACCCTCGACATCCTCAGCGAGACTCCTGACATACCTCTCCTTGTCTCTCCCCCCGGAGGGTTCTAGTCCGGCGTGACAGAGCCCTGTGCTGGTCCAGTTCCCAGCAGTCTGGCAGCGCGACTCTCCTCGGTTTTTTCCAGCGTCTCCGTCGAGACCAAAACCACGCCTTGACCTCGGGCGCTCCCCAATACACTCCTTGGCAGCCTGTAGAGTTTCCACGTTTTAGGTATCCCACAGTTCTACAGGGTCCTGAGGGCACCGAGCACATCAAACCGATTTGAGGGCTGCCTCCGTCTCATGGCACATGTCAAGTCCTTCAGTTTCTCAAGATGAAACATAGTATGGTTACCTCTTGAGATTTTCTGACTTGACATGAAGCTTAAGTGTAGCAACAACAAGTCTGTGTCGGTTCCAAAGAAACTCAGCCTCCGTAAACCCTGCAGTTCTGGAGGATCCCCCAACGAGTACTAACGAGGACGTGGGCGATCTCCTTAGCTACCCCTCCGGCATTACTATACCAGCGGTGCAGCTCTGGTCTCTGATACAAGAACCTGCAATTCTCAACCTTCTGGACCTTGCAAAATTCAGAAGCAGAGAAATGTTGGTGTTTCTGGTACCGGAGCCATGGGGACCAACATAACTCGTAGCCCTCTCTCACAGTGCCAGTAGTAAACATTTAAATCGCCCCAAAACCTAGATTATGCGGGACAGTTTTGGTCTCCGTATTACAGGATGGATATAGCATTGTTAGAATCAGTGCAGAGATTGATGACCAAAATGATACAGGGGATGTGTAACCTTTGTTATGAGGGGAAATTGAAAAAAAGAAAGCTATCAAAACATGCATAAAAAAAATACCTTGGAACTAGGGCTATATTTCTTGTTACACATACACACACCCCCACACACACACCACATACACCACGCGCACACCACACCACACACACACACACACAACACACAACAACACACCCACACACCACACACACACACACACACAACACACACACACACACACCCCACACACACACCTGTCAGCAAGTTATATTCTCTTCATGTCTCCTTAATACGGACAGGCAACTAAGTGGGAGCTTTGTTACAACATTTTTTTTTTCCTTTGCCAGTCCTTTGTGATGTAAAAAGAAAAGAAAAAAAAAGGCCCCTGTGTTCGCAGGCTTGGTGAACCGTGTGACCTGTTTCACCACGGTGCACGTGGCCGTGTGCTACAGCCCCGAGTACCCTGGCCTCACCAACAGCATCGTCACCTCGGGCTCGGGCATCGGCCTCCTCATGTCGGCGCCCTTCACAGCCTACCTCAAAGACGAGTATCTTTTCCCAGGGACCGCTCTCATCCTGGCTGCCCTGAACTTACATATCTGCCTCGCTGCGATGGTCTTCCACCCGCTACAATGGCACACGAGTCGCCAGTACGCCCAGTTTGACGGCGACAGGGATCATGGCAAGGCCTCCTCCCCCTCCTCCGGCAAGGCAAGAACCGCCCGTGCTAGTCTGTGCAATGTCCTGACCAAGACTCTGGACATCTTCCGTCTGTTCAGGTCGGTACATTTTTTTAGTACATTATTTTAGTACATTTTTAAAACATTTTTTTGTACATTTTTTTAGTACATTATTTTAGTACATTAGATATTTGTGTACATTATTTTAGTACATTTTTAGTACATTATTTTAGTACATTTTTTAGTACATTATTTTACTACATTTTTAAAGTACATTTTTAAGTATATTATTTTAGTTATTCATAGTTATTTATGAATAACTATGGTCCCGGAACCGGGACCAGCACAGGGCTCTGTCACGCCGGACTAGAACCCTCCTGAGGAGAGACAAGGAGAGGTATGTCAGGAGTCTCGCTGAGGATGTCGAGGGTCATTTGAACGCTAATGACCTCCGACCCGCCTACCGAGCCCTGAAGAAGCTCCGTTCCAAGTCTCCTTCTCGGGCGAGTGCTATTCGAACAGCAGATGGGCGCCTCGTGTCGGACATGGATGGCAGATGGCTCGTTGGGCTGAGTACTTGGGCAGGGTTTTTCACGGTGGACCCTTTCCCAAATGAGCAGCTTCACACCCCTGGGTTACAGGCAGTGAATGCCGATCCTCCCATTTACGAAACCGCACCCTCTTGAGAAAAATCAGAGAGGCTGTAGCAAAGTTGAAGGTGGAAAGGCAGCTGGTGTTTGTAATATCAGTGCGGAGCTCCTCAAAGTTGGGGGTGGGGGCCATGATCCGCGGGTTGCATGCTGTCCTGACTGCCGTGTGGCCATCAGGTACCATTCCTCCTGACTGGAAAAGGGGGCTGGTCGTCCCTATCTGGAAAGGGAAAGGGGACCGTCAGGACTGCAACTATTTCCGCGGTATTACACTGCTCAGCGTACCAGGCAAGGTGCTTGCCCATCTATTGCTGACACGAATTCGGCAGTCATCTGGTGAAGCATCAGAGACCTCAACAGTCGGGTTCACCCCGGGTAAGTCAACAAAGGGCCGTTCCTAGCGCTTCGTGTCCTGGGGAACGCCACGTGGAATTTCGACAGGGGATGCTTGCAGCCTATTTGATTCAAGAAGGCGTTTTGACTAGTCATGTGAGTATCTGGGAATCTTCTGCGATTTTTGGGGGACCCCTGCAAGGGGACTATTTTTTGATAATGGTCTGAAAATTGGGACTAGGTGTGTGAAGTGTGGGGCGGGGTGTACCCAGCTTCTTTCCTGTGAATACAGGGGGTGAGGCAAGGGTGCGCCCTTTCCCCCCATCACTTTTAACGTTTGTTGGGACTGGGTATTGGACAATTTTGTGACAAAGTGATTGGGGAGCTCCGTCAGAACACCAAGATCATTTGATCTGTTTTTGCCGATGAAGCAGTTTAATCTTTGCCGGAGTGCTGGAAAGGGCCTTGGGTGGGGGCCCAGGGGCCCTTGAAAAGGGGAAAGTTTTACTTGAGGCTCCCCTTTAAGACCGGTCAGGTAGGGAGCCTTACGGGAGGGGAAAAAGCCCCTTAAAAGTAAAGTATTTGGGTTTTTCGGCTGTGGGAGGACAGAGGATCTTTTTTGGAAAATTTTACTCTTGGTTGGGCCCCCATAATAGGGGGACTTGAAGGGGCAAATTCATCCCCCTTTGAAATATGCTTTGGGGGGGAATTTTTTGGGTTTGGGCCTGGAGGAGGGGAAAAAATCCGGATTTAACCGTTGTGATCCCTTTATTTTAGGGTTTGGAACTGGCAAAATATTGGATTGAAGACCCGAACAATCCTTTGGTTGTTTTTTTAAGAACAAACCTGGGTGAAGGCCAAAAGGGCACCGGGCTGTCGGGGCAATTTGTTTGCCCGCCCAGGCCCCTTGGTTTTGGGAAAAAGGGCCGATGAAACCGCCTTCCCCGGGTTGATTGTAGGGTGGCGGGGGACCCAAAGGGGCCCCCAAAGGCCCCCAGGGGATTGATGTTTTTTTGAATTGTTTTAAAAAACCGGGGAACCCTTCCCGGGGGGTTCGGGGGTCCCCCAGGGCCCCCCCCCCGGGGGCCCCCAAATTGTTTATTGAATTTTTAAAGTGAAAAATTTGGGTTTTCCCTTCTTTTGATCCCCACGGGCCTCCGTAAAGGTGTTTCAACCGGTCCCCTCAACCGTGGCATGGTGCCTTTTGGTGTTTGGCAAAAGAGGCACTCCTAGGGGGTTTTTGCTGCTCTCCCGCAACCCTGATGGAGGGGGGGGGGGGGGGGGAAAGAGGGAAAAGGGGGGGGGGGGAGGACGTAGCACTAACGCGGGGTAAGCTGTCAGCGTTCCTTTAATTAATTTAAAACTAACACTTAATACGATAGTATATGCAAGATTATAGTTTTAAATTTTATCGTGCTGGCAAGTAGAGGAAGGCTTTATGATTTGAGAAGGTGGGGGATGGAAGTTCATGGTCTGATCCCCGGAAACCTGACTATGAGATATTCTGTAAAGTATTAATAGATTTTTTTCCCTGTTTTTTTAATAATAATGGCACAAAATTCATTACACTCAATTTAGAGGTCCTTTACTAAGAAAGGTTCTACATCAGGGAAGTTTTTAGAATTTTGTGTATCCTCAGCTAGATGCTAAATCTTGTCCTAAAATATCCTGCTACACAACTATTTCTCCCAAATGTTTCTTCCACAAATATCTTTAAAATACTTATCGGGGCATCTTCCAAAATACATTTTAGGATTGGGGAAAGGAAATAGCGGGAAGGTCTAACTGGAAGGACTAATGTCAGGGGTCAATGCGGAGTCTTTTGGGGTTTTTTAAAAGAGTCTGGATAAATTCATGGTGGGGAAGAGGGGTGGTTATAGGTAGAGTTAGGTAACAGGAACTACTGTGTAGGTCTCACGGGGCCTCTTGTGGCTTCCTTGTTCTTATTCTTAGTTCTTCTTATTTATGAAAAATGAAGGAGTTTTTTTGTTTTGATGGGAAAAGACATACCCGAGGGTTACTTACAGGAACTACCACGTGTAGGTTCGCGGGCCTCTTTTTAGTGTAGCTTCCTTATGTTCTTATGTTTTTTTATGTAAAAAACTCATTAATGCTCCAAAAAAGAGGGAACCAAAAAGCTATCGATCAGTGACGTTCCTTACACCCTTTTTTATGTGTTTTTTTTTCTAACATACATAAATATAATCATAAATAAAAACAAATTAAAAACAATTTGTCTAAATTGATTAATTTGTTGACTCCCGGGCCCCGATAGCTAAAGTCGCTTGCTGCCCCACCGAATGAGGTTGGGGTAATAGCAAGGTGGGGTGCCTGTCGTTTTCCCCTTTATACCTTCCGTGTGGCGAAGTGGGTTTTTTTTTTTTTTTTTTTTTTTTTTTTTTTTTTTTTTCATTGGAAACCTATAGCGCCGTAGGCTATTTTATCATATGGGGGGACGTGGATGATTGGCCCTCCCCCGTTGGTTGGCGCAGGCTGGATTTTTTAAGTGACCCCGTGATGTTTTTTAGGTGAGGGTCCCTTTTCTATGATGGTCTACCCTCATTTGAAGGCTCTGGTAGTTTTTATCTCTCTAACGTTGAAGTTTGCAGTAATCATGATTAAAAGCGGAAAACCTACTAAAATTACTAAAAAAATGCACTGTGATCCCTCCCCCATCACCAGCATTAGCATTGAGGGCAATTGGAGTGGCGGACGCTATGCCGGTGTGGGGGGTTTGGCTTCGGCCGGGCCCCCCAATACTTTTGAACACCTTATCATCATCGAGAAATGGGTACAGACTTGCTCTTTTCCCCTGTTCGGCGTGTGTGGCATTCTCAGCAAACCCCGTTTTACCTCACCCTCGCCCCTCTCCTAGGTACAGGTTGGCTTGGTAGGTTTGGTAGCTTAGGTTAGGGTTTTGGTAATATACCATACAGATACTCCATAGGTACAGGGGGCTGCCCCCTAAATTAATTGTATTTACTGTGGTTTTTTTTTTACAAGGTTTTCGTCCCCCCAACCTCGAAAAAAAAAAAAAAAAAAAAAAAAAAAAAACCAAAAAAATTAGTTTTTAATTCTTTGGGGGAGTGGTTTTAATTTCTTCCTTTTCTCTCCCTTTTTCTCTCTCCCCTCTCTCTTCCTTTCCCTCCATCTCTCCCCTCGATCTCTCTCTCTCCCTTTTTCTCTCTCTCCTCTCTCTCTCTCTTTTCTCCTCCCTCTCCTCTCTCTCTCTCTCTCTCCTTTTTTTCTCTCTATCTCTCTCTCTCTCTCTTCTCTCTCTCTTTCTCTCTCTCTCCTCTCTCTCTCTTTCTCTCCTCTCTCTCTCTCTCTTCTCTCTCTTCCTCCTCTTCTTTTCTCTCTCTCTCTCTCTCTCTCTCTCTCTCTCTCTCTCTCATTTTTTCTCTCCGTCTCCCTCTTTCCTTTCCTTCTCTTCTCACCTTAATTTTCTCTTCTTCATTTTGATTTGAGGTCCAAGAACCCAAAAGGTTTTTTTCTCCTCTGTTTTCCCCATAAATTCAAACCCCCAGTCCCCGTATCTCCCCCACTTAAATATTACGTCGCTTTTTTATCAGGTGTGATTATTGACGCGTCGCAGAGAGCACCCAAAGGTTTTTTTTTCTTCCTCCTTTGTTCCGGGGACCTTTTCCCCCCCCGTCCTCGTACCAAAATAATAAAAACTGGCACAAAAAAGGGATAACCTCCAACAACAAAAACCCAAAGGTTTGTTAAAAAAATTTTTTTTCTTTTTAACTTGGGGCGCACCGCCCTTTGGGGCGCCCTTGGGCATGCCCAACCAAAACCCGAGTTCTCCCCGGGGGGGCGGGGAAAATGGGCCCCAAAAACAACCCCCCAACCACAAAAAAACACCGGGTGTTAGCCGGGGGTTGTGACCCGCCTCTCGGGGATGGTGGCCTCCCCCAACACTAAGCACTAAGGAAGCAAAAATTAAATGTAGATATGGAGACGGGGCCATACGAGTGTAGTTCAGGCCCTGTTAAAATACAACTAAGTAAACACACACACAGTCATTAGTACATATTATCAATCGATGTAAAAATAAAAACACAGATTTCACCTTGTTTTCTGTCATGCAAACTACCTGATAATGTGCGTTTGGAGGATTATTGGGTTTTGTTCCAGTAGGGGGTTCACCGAAAAGGCAGGAACCGCTCGGGGATCGAACCCGGGACCTTCCACTTGCCGGGCGGACATGCTACCGTTAACCACGGTCGCCTCCTGGTGTCAACCCACACATCTCCCCCCTAAAGCCCTGGGGCCAGGGCCAGTCCGGGGAATGTATATTGCTCTGGGGGGGCATTTTCGAACACTACTAAGACCATCTTAGGGGACTACGACCATCTTAGCGCTAGTTGGACATTTTCGGAAGCAAATTTCGCTCCGCCTAGGACAGCGCAGCGAGTGTAGGCTAAGGCAGGGTTGGGGTCGTCTTAGCCCGCAATTTTCTTCGTCACCATAAAAACAATGGTTATATTATTGGCTATATATTATATATTTTAAACTATACATAGTATATTAGGCTGTATAATACACTATGAATAAATATATTATACGTATATATATATATATATATATTATATATATATATATATATATATATATATATATATATATATATATATATATATATTATATATATATATATATATATATATATAATATATATATTATATATATATATATATTATTATATATATTATATAATACTATATATATAGGGGTGGGCTGGGTGGAATAGATATGATTTGCGACAGAAACGGCTAGCAGATTAATTCTAAACATCAAAACTCACCAAAAAAAAAAAGTTTCGTTATTCACGATAATATCACATACTGGCTATGATGTGTGTGTGGAGGATGAAAAGGGAGAAGGAAGAGGATGGAGAAGAAATAATAGAAGAAAAAAAAGGAGACAGAGACAGAGAGAGAGAGAAAGAGGAGAGAGAGAGAGAGAGGAGAGAGAGAGAGAGAGAGAGAGAGGAGAGAGAGAGGAGAGAGAGAGAGATAGAGAGAGGAGAGAGAGAGAGGGAGAGAGAGAGAGGAGAGAGAGGGAGAGAGAGAGAGAGAGAGAGAGAAGAGAGAGAGAGAGAGAGAGAGAGAGAGAGAGAGAGAGAGGAAGAGAGAGGGAGAGAGAGAGAGAGAGAGAGAGAGGAGAGAGAGGAGAGAGAGAGAGAGAGAGAGAGAGAGAAGAGAGAGAGAGAGAGAGAGAGAGAGAGAGAGAGAGAGAGAGAGAGAGAGAGAGAGAGAGAGAGAGAGGAGAGAGAGAGAGAGAGAGAGAGAGAGAGAGAGAGAGAGAGAGAGAGAGAGAGAGAGAGAGAGAGAGAGAGAGAGAGAGAGAGAGAGAGAGAGAGAGAGAGAGAGAGAGGAGAAGAGATGAGAAGAGAGAGAGAGAGAGAGAGAGGAGAGAGAGGACTCCCTCGGCGTGGTAACACTGCACTGTGACTGTAGCAGAAATACATATCTGGCAACTCAGGGAAAAATGAGGGACCCATCATCTCCACGTGTGCCCGCCCTATGGGCTGCTCTATGGTCGCTACACTGAAAAAAACCCTCTACCACACTTTACCATACCCCAAATAAATTCAAACACACTCTTAACACCCCTAACACACTACCTTAACATACTTAAACCCACCCAAACACACTCTATTACCCTCAAAAACACACTCACACACCCACACACAAACACCCCGCCGATGTGTTTGTGTCAGATGTGGTCTGGTGTTGATGTTTATACGTTTTTCCCCCCAAATACAGACTTGTGTCGCGCGCGCTGATTGGTGAAGCGGAGGTGGTGGCACTAAGAAGGGTTGGCCTTACTGTCCCCTTACACGAGGCTAAGATGACGCCCGAAAATGCTTCCTTAGTAGTCTTCTTAGCCCGGTATAACTAAGTTGGTCTTAGGACGCTAAGAGGGTGTAGTTTAGAGCCCCTTCGAAAATGCCCACCCTGTTCGCACAAGTATGTTGATCCAAACATCGACGACACTTTCATCGCGTTCTGTACCAGGGCCGGCAATTGACGTGTGCAAACTTGAGACTGCCAGAAGGTGAGGGGGGAGGATCCGTTGAACTTTCAGCGCAGCTCGTCGGAACACTGGAGCTCAATGAGCTCGAGCTGGAGGTCAGCGGGGACACATTCTGGGTCTGCGTCGAAGGGTGCGCTGAACAGCTTCAGCTCTGGGGTGTAGCCGCTAAACTCGTATAAAAATATACTTAACCTAACCTCCTAACCTGAACTAACCAATTAACCTAGCCTAACCTAACCTAACCTAACCATAACTTAACCTATCCTAAAACACGCTCTTGAGAAAAAAGATGTTTCAACACACGTTTGGAATGATGGAGGGCCGCACCGATGACCAAAAGGAAATGATCTGGCGGGCCGCACGGAATGGCCTCGCGGGCCGCATGTGGCCCGCGGGCCGTATGTGGCCCGCGGGCCACGGGTTGGTGACCCCCTGCCTTAAGGCGTCCATCCCTTGTGCCGCCCTTCCCTTGCCCTGGGCCTGGGAGGGGATCCTTGAGTGGCCAGTCTGATATCCTCATGATCAATGGGGAGTTTTCTGGAAAGCTCACGCTCAAGCCTGTCTCTCGCGCTCTCACTTCCTCTGCCCTAACAGCCTGAATGATCTATCATTTACTGTAAATTACCTGTGCTTTTTCGGGACATATCAGAATTACCCTTCGATGCAACAACTGAAACAGTTCTTAATAAAAAATGTAGTTTATCATTTTATTTTTCTGCACTTGATGAAAATATTGGCAAAACAATTGAATATTTGAAAACTCAATCTTTAAAAATCGTCTTTTCATGAAAAACGCAAGTTCAAGCAGAATGAGGCTTCAGGAAATATTTACTTGTATGTAAGCATTCACTGAGTACCTGTTTTGGGTGTATATGTCTCTCTTACGACAAAAATATAACCAAAACACAGTGTGGCGTTCAGCATCTCCACAGAAACCATCCCGATGTCAGGATCTGTTATCACTCAATTTCTTGTTGTCACCACACGGCGAGGGACACAGCTCAGCTCCACCAGCGCCGCCGCTCCCTTAGACCCTTACGTCACGACTCACATCCCTGATACTCCTAACCCCTCAACCCCAGAGGATGTCATCCTAACTATCATCACCCGCTTATCTCATCACACTCTCTATCCTCTACTGGAATATTCGCGGCATCCGCTCCCACATACAGGAGACTTTCGTCTCCTTATTTCGTGCTCTGAGCTTCAAGTTATCTAGCTGCCTCCGAGAACACTTTCTTATTTACCCCCATATCCTGATTCCGAATTACGATTTTGTTTCCTCTTCTTGCCTTGTTTGTCCTCCAGAAAACAACCCATTATGTTTCTCCAAACGTCAATTCTAGCTCCTCCCTCTACAGAACTCCTTGTCTTTAAATTAAGACTCCCTGTTTCGCACAAAGCGAGAAGTTTTTCTCGCCTTTTTGGTTTTTCCCGCCTTCTATGCTTTTCCCGCCTTTTTTGTTTATCCCGCCTTTTTTGTTTATCCCGTCTTATATGCTTTTCTCGCCTTTTTTGTTTTTCTCGCCTTATATGTTTTTCCCGCCTTTTTTGTTTTTCCCGCTTTCAATGCTTTTCCTGCCTTTTTGGTTTTTCCCGCCTTTTTTGTTTATCCCATCTTATATGCTTTTCCCGCCTTTTTTGTTTTTCTCGCCTTCTATGTTTTCCCCGCCTTTTTTGTTTATCCCGTCTTATATTCTTTTCCCGCCTTTTTTGTTTTTCTCGCACCTTACGTTTTTCCCGCCTATTTTGTTTTTCCCGCCTTATTTGTTTTTCCCACATTATATGCTTTTCCCGCCTCGTGTTTTTCCCGCCTTTTATGTTTTTACCGCATTATTTTTCCCAGCCTTTTTAGTTTTTCCCGGCTTCTATGTTTTCCCCACTTTTTACTTTTCCCGACTTATTAGTTTTTCCCGCCTTATGTGCTTTTCCCGCCTTTTTTGTTTTTTCCGCCTTTTTTGTTTTTCCCGCCTTATATGTTTTTCCCACCTTTTTTGTTTCTCCCGCCTTTTTTGTTTTTCTCGCCTTATATGCTTTCCTGCCTTTCTTGTTTTTCCCGCCTTCTTTGTTTTTCCCGCCTTTTTTGTTTTTCCCGCCTTATATGCTTTTCCCGCCCTTTTTGTTTTTCCCGCCTTTTTGTTTCTCGCGCCTTATATGATTTTCTCGCCTTATATGATTTTCCCGCCTTTTTTGTTTTTCCCGTCTTATATGCTTGTCCCGCATTTTTTGTTTTTCCCGCCTTTTTTGTTTTTCCCGCCTTATATGCTTTTCCCGCCTTTTTTGTTTTTCCCGCCTTTTTGTTTTTCCCGCCTTATATGATTTTCCCGCCTTATAGGATTTTCCCGCCTTTTTTGTTTTTCCCGTCTTATATGCTTGTCCCGCATTTTTTGTTTTTCCCGCCTTTTTTGTTTTTCTCGCCTTATATGCTTTCTCACCTTTTTTGCTTTTCCCGCCTTTTTAGTTTTTCCAGCCTTATATGCTTTTCCCGCCTTTTATGCTTTTTCCGCCTCATATGCTTTTCCGCCTTATTTGTTTTTCCCGCCTTTTATGCTTTTCCCTCCTTTTTTGTTTTTCCCGCCTTATATGCTATTCCGCCTTTTTTGTTTTCCCCACTGTTTATGTTTTTCCCACCTTTTTATTTTCCCCGCCTTTTTTGTTTTTCCCGGCTTATATGCTTGTCCCGCCATTTATGTTTTTCCCGCCTTATATGTTTTTCCCGCTCATATGCTTTTCCGCCTTATTTGTTTTCCCCGCCTTATATGCTTGTCGCTCCATATATATTTTTCCCGCTTTTTTTGTTTATCCCGTCTTATATGCTTTTCCCGCCTTCTATGTTTTTCTCGCCTTTTACGTTTTTCCCGCCTTTATTTTGTTTTCCCCACGTTTTTTGTTTTACGGGAAAAACAAAACAGACGGTATAAGCAAAAAAGGCGGAAAAAACATAAAAGGCGGGACAAGTAAAAAAGGCGGGAAAAGCAAAACAGGCGGGAAAAGCATAAAAGGCGGGAAAAACAAAACTGTCTGGAAAAGCAAAACAGGCGGGAAAAGCAAAACAGGCGGCAAAACATACAAGGCGGGAAAAAACAAAAGAGGTGGGAAAAGCAGAACAGGCGGGAAAAACATAAAAGGTGGGAAAAACAAAACAGGTGAGAAAAGCAAAACAGGCGGGAAAAGCAAACAAGGCGGGAAAAAAATAAAAGGCAGGGAAAGCAAAACAGGCGGGAAAAACACAACAGGCGAGAAAACCAAAGAAGGTGGGTAAACATAAATGGCGGGAAAAGTAAAAAAAGGCAGGAAAAGCAAAACAGGCGGGAAAAGCAGAAAAGGCGGAGAAATCAAAACAGGCGGAAAAAGAAAAACAGGCGGAAAAAACAAAAGAGGCAGGAAAAGAAAAACAGGCGGGAAAAACAAAACAGGCGGGAAAAGAAAAACAAGTGGAAAAAGCAAAAGAGGCGGGAAAAGCAAAAGAGGTGGGAAAAACATAAAAGGCGGGAAAAACATATGAGGCGGGAAAAGTAAAACAGGCGGGAAAAGCAAAACAGGCGAGAAAAACATAAAAGGCGCGAAAGGCAAAACAGGCGGGAAAAGCTAAAAGGCGGGAACAAGAAAACAGGCGGGAAAAGCAAAACAGGCGGGAAAAGTAAAACAGGCTGGAAAAAACATGTAAGGCGGGAAAAGCAAAGCAGGTGGGAAAAGCAAAACAGGCGGGAAAAACATAAAAGGCGGGAAAAGCAAAATAGGCGGGAAAAACATAAAAGCCGGGAAAAGCAAAACAGGCGAGAAAAACAAAAGGAGAGAAAAGTAAAAGAGGCGCGAAAAGCAAAACAGACGGGAAAAGCATAAAAGGCGCAAAAAGAAAAACAGGCGGGAAAAAGAAAACAGGCGGGAAAAGCATATAAGGCGGGAAAAACAAAACAGGCGGGAAAAGCACATAAAAGGCGGGAAAACAAAACAGGTGGGAAAACAAAACAGGCGGGAAAAACATATAAGGCGGGAAAAGCAAAACAGGCGGGAAAAACATAAAATGAGGGAAAAGCAAAACAGGCGGGAAAAGCGAAACAGGCGTGAAAAGCGAAACAGGCGGGAAAAACATAAAAGGCGGGAAAAACAAAACAGGCGGGAAAAGCGAAACAGGCGTGAGAAGCGAAACATACGTGAAAAGCAAAACAGGCGGGAAAAACATAATAGGCGGGAAAGGCAGAACAAGCGGGCAAAACATAAAAGGCGGGAAAAACAAAACAGGTGGGAAAAGTAAAACAGGCGGGAAAAACATTAAAGGCGGGAAAAGCCAGTCAGGCGGGAAAAACATAAAAGGCGGAAAAAGCAAAACAGGCGGGAAAAACACATAAGGCGGGAAAAGCAAAAGAGGCGGGGAAAATAAAACAGGTGGGAAAAACATTAAAGGCGGGAAAAGCAAAACAGGCTGGAAAAACATTAAAGGAGGGAAAAGCAAAACAGGCGGGAAAAGTGAAACAGGCGTGAAAAGCGAAACAGGCGTGAAAAGCAAAACAGGCGGGAAAAGTGAAACAGGCGTGAAAAGCGAAACAGGCGTGAAAAGCAAAACAGGCGTGAAAAACATAAAAGGCGGGAAAAGCAAAACAGGCGTGAAAAACATTTAAGGCGAGAAAAGCAAAACAGGCGGGAAAAACATAAAAGGCGGGAAAAGTGAAACAGGGGAGAAAAACATATATGGCGGGAAAAGTAAAACAGGCGGGAAAAGCGCAACAGGCTGGAAAAATATAAAAGGTGGGAAAAGCAAAACAGGCGGGATAAGCAAAACAGGCGGGAAAAGCGAAACAGGTGGGAAAAATATAATAGGCGGGAAAAGCAAAACAGGCGGGAAAAGCAAAAAAGGCGAGAAAAGCATGACAGGCGGGAAAAACATAAAATGCAGGAAAAGCAAAATAGGCGGGAAAAACATATAAGGCGGGAAAAACAAAACAGGCGGGAAAAGCAAAACAGGCGGGAAAAACAAAAGGCGAGAAAAGCAAAATAGGCGGGAAAAACATAAAAGGCGGGAAAAGCAAAACAAGCGGGAAAAGCAAAACAAGCGGGAAAAGCAAAACAGGCGGGAAAAACATAAAAGGCGGGAAAAGCAAAACAGGCGGGAATAACATTTAAAGCGGGAAAAGCAAAAAATGCGGGAAAAACATAAAAGACGGGAAAAACAAAATAGGCCGGAAAAGCAAAGCAGGCGGGAAAAGCAAAGCAGGCGGGAAAAACATAAGGCGAGAAAAGCAAAACAGGCGGGAAAAGCAAAACAGGCGGGAAAAACAGTGAAGGCTGGAAAAGCAAATCAGGCGGGAAAAGCAAAACAGGCGGAAAAAATATAAAAGGCGGGAAAAGCGAGACAGGCTGAAAAAACATAAAAAGCGGGACAAGCAAAACAGGCGGAAAAAGCAAAACAGGCAGGAAACGGCCTAAAACGGCTGTTTGATTTAACTACACTACACTAACTAGAAATGTTCTAGTTAGTGTAGTGTAGTTAAATCAAACAGCCGTTTTAGGACCTAATGGTCTGTTGCTCTTTGTGTTTCCTTTGTATTCCTTTGTATTCCTCCTCCTCCTCCTCCTCTTTGTCCTGCTCTCCTCATTCTCCCCATCTCCACCATCTTCTATACTAATTTTCTCTCCGTTTTCTTTTCTCCTCTTCTCCCATATTTTCTTTCTTCTCCTCTCCTCTCCTCTTCTCTCTCTCTCTCTCTCTCTCTCTCTCTCTCTCTCTCTCTCTCTCTCTCTCTCTCTCTCTCTCTCTCTCTCTCTCTCTCTCTCTCTCTCTCTCTCTCTCTCTCTCTCTCTCTCTCTCTCTCTCTCTCATCCTTTTTAAAGCCAGGTATTTTTCCTCCCTGCCAAACCCTTGAGACAAAAGCCTGCAGACAACCTTATACAGTATATTTTCCTAGTATATGTTTTATTCTTATTTATAATTTGATATATGGTATTCATGAACTTGGTATATATGTGATTATTTTATTATTTATGCATTGTCTTCATGTTTTTATGTATTATTTTTGTGTTTATAATTTCATGTATCTCAAAAATCAATTATGTAAATTTGTTATGATTTTCAGATTCTTTCGTTTTTGTAAACTCATGTATTTTTGTTATCAATGTTTTATCTTCCTATTCATCGTATCTTTAT